>JAKOGI010000160.1:646834-736834 GCA_029747015.1 Carnegiea gigantea | reverse complement strand
CTTTCTTTGTATCTCTGAACCACCCCCCCAAAAAAGAAGCAAGATCGTTAAATTTTTTAATACATTTTGATTTGATGTGCATTCAGTTGCTTGTTATGTTGAAATGTTTCTCTTTGATCATATCCTAGGTATGGAGCTTGGCTACAGGAAGATTGCTGCGGAACATTGTCTTCCCCACTATTATTGACACAATTGCAATTGATGCTGGTGAATATGTGTTTTACGCTGGTGGAGGAGATGGCAAGATATACATAGCTGCACTCAATGCTCCTACCACTTCTAGCAGTGAGTACGGAATGCATATTGTGGGGTCATTAGCTGATCAGAGGTAAGTTGCTTGCTCTTGTTCTGTATTTTTCTATTTTCTGAGTGCATTCGGTAGTTGCTTGCTCTCGTTCTGTGTCTATGGTTAAATTAGGTTTTCTGAATAAGGATCTCTAAAGGAACTGGGTGACTTTGATGAGGTTTTTTAGGAGCAGATTAGAGATAGTAATTTTGAGTCTGACGTATAGTAATAAGGAGAAAGTGAAGATGAAATGGATGAAGGAAGGAGTCCTGGATCTACCTCTTTCGTTAAACTGATTAATTAGTGGAGCCAAGGAGAACCTGATAATAAGGAGTATGACATTAGCTTTGAGGATGTTGTTACAGATCATGGGGTCATTGTGGGTGGAAACAACTTTTCTCGGTCCTTTCTTTTCCCATGAAGAAGTGCCAAAGACCATGATTGAGGGGTGGCGCAGATTAGGCTTCTAATTTCTACTTTGTTATTGGCATGAGCACTGCACCCTGGTGAAGGAGTTCAAAAGTGCAATCGTTTATATGAATTGTGATAAGACCTTTTCCGAATGGTTTTACCTTGGCTTTTTGCCAAGATATGAAGATCATTAAGGATGATCTTTTCCTTATTTTTGTTGATTTTTTAATTTTTATTTATTTGTGTTCGAGGTTATGGGAAAGAGGTTGAACTCCAACCTCATTGCATGAGTGCCAAAGTTATAGACTTTGCATCATTAGTCCTGTCATTAGTTTAATGAGCACCATTTCACCTGAGAGGTAGGTGACAGACGTTTCGGGGATGACTAATTACTCGTGTGTTTTTTTGGGGGGGGGGGGTCTACTTATAGAGTAGAAGTTGCGTAGATGATTTGTTAGACACCCTTTAAATTGAAAGCCATCCTAAAATGACATTTGAGACAACACATCAGAGGTCACCCCTGAAAGATTTGTCTCTCCATTTTTTCTCTTAGGAGAGTCAGTCTCATCTGCTATCGTGGAATCGGGAAGGTGTTACTGCACAGTTTATCAGTCTCACAAAATGCTGTTGAGGGTGAGAGAGATTCTGGATGTTACATCTAAGTTTGGTAGCGCATATGTTGGTAGTATTGCATTATGCTTAAACCGCTTTATCAGCATTCTAGCCCAGATCAAGGATGTGCTTTATCATTATATCCATTTTCTAAGAAGCACAAACACTCTCCATGACTTCATGTAGTTGTGTCTGACATGTTTCTGACACTGATGCTCCTGAACCCTTCGGCTATTTGAAGTTCAAACGTATGCCAAACATACAGCTTGTTGAAAGATAATTGAGTTTTGTTATCGACAATTAGGGCACACTCTGAGCAAATATGTTATTGATTCCCTTCAAGCATGACCCTCCCCAAAGCTAAACTCATAGAACGAATACAAACACAACAACAACAACAACTCCTAGTGGGGGTTCTGCTTTCGCGGGGGTTGGCAGATCCAGATGTAAGCAACTTTACCTTTATAGATATGACTACCTGTAGAGATATGAATTATAAACACAGAAATAACTGAATAAATATTTTTTCGTCAATACATGTCCATTTTGCATGCCGTGTCCTTTTTTGGAAAATCATGTGTTAGCGTATCGGTGTTGTATCAGTGTCCATGCTTCTAGCTGTTTGCAGACGAATGTCGTTTATTTGAATTCCTTTTCTCTAATATCGATCCATTTGTTCTTTGTTCATTTTGTTTTCTTTTTTTCCTATGATATGGGAAACAGTAGGGCGGTTACATCTCTAGCATTCTGTGCTGATGGAATCTCCTTAGCTTCTGGATCAGAGGATGGCTTGATTCGCATATGGGATACTAGAACCCATAATATAGTTCGAATGTTGAGGCATGGTAAAGGTATGTTTGGCAATTGTGAAGCTGTTCATCAGCATGAAACTTCAAAACTTCATTCTGCTAGTACTTCCTTAAGTTGATGTGTTAAGTGATCATATGCCTGGTCTAATATGGCTCGTATTCGTCTGCAGCAAACGTGCTAAAATGTTGGCAAAGAATAGTTTGCATAGGATGACATGGCATTGTCATCTTGTCAATTGTTCTGTAATGGAGCAGTATAAATGCTGTTCTATTTATTATTAATGATGTTTAGTGGGTCCTTTAGAAACAGCCTCTTTGCTGCCAGGGATGAGGCTGCCTTGGAGAAAACAGCGTCTTTGCTTTCCAGGGATGAGGCTGCCTTGCATCTGGTTCTCATCAAAGCTCCATAGAGCGGGTTTCACAATGGGCATCTTGTTGTGTTTAATGCTTAAACTGCTATTTGGAATTTCATGACAATGCTGAGCCAATATGTTTTCTGGATATCTGATGATTTGATTGAGCTTCACCTTTTCCAGTAGTTCTTTGATGTTTGGGTTGATAGGTTGATAGAGACTGTACGTCAAGAGATTTAGTCCTGGGTAACAGCCATGAAAATAAGTGCCTTACAATTAGTAGCATTTTGCAACTTCATGCTGTTGTACGTCTTGAATCGTATTTCAAGTGTAACTTGCTAGTATTGGACTGTATCTTTGTATTCATCAAAATTTCTAAATACACCGAGCCTTGATCAGCAAGTTATTTGATGGGTCTGAAGAAATTTGGAAGCTTAACTGATCTTGTTAAGGTGGCCATGGTCTATATGCAAAATTAGGGCTCCCAATGACCCAAGCCCATGTTAGACAGTTAGAGATATCAGAAGGACTGCTGTCGATAGATATTTTAGTGCTCTCAACAAAAACAAAGCATGTCGTGGTGCTCAGGGCACAGGTAGCAAACCAGAGTGGATGATGTCTAGAATTAAGATGTTGACAAACAGCCATCTGTTTCCAATTTTCATGCTAATGAGTCAGCTTTTTAATTTGGTCTCATTAATGTAATCCCCTTTTTTTTTGTTTGCCCTTGTCTTGTAGTGCGTCGAAAATTCTTTTTCCAGTTAGGCTCCCTGCTCTTAGGCTTTGTTGGCCCGAGTCAGCAGGGTCTTGTCCAGTTCAGCCCTCTGAATGATCAATAAATGATGAATAGTCAAACAAGTATTTTGCTAATATGCTTCTTGTTGGACAAAAGATAACAGGGGCTTCTGTTCATGTCAGGTCCTGTGACAAACATTCTGGTTGTTAGATGCCCAGAGATCATATTGAAGCCACAAGCATCTCTGGGAAGAAGGAATTCCTCGTTATTGCCTGCCCCACTTGAAAAATATGCAAGGCCAACTGATGAAATTGTGGGAACAAAGGCTTTTATCGGCAGCAGGGCCTCTTCTAATCCTGCAACTGTTTCTTACTTCACAGAATATGTGATGAACATTCAAATCAAAGAAATTCAGGTCAGTGATTGCATTCTCGTTGGTCTATACTAAGAATCAGTTTACCTTTACTTACCATCAACTAGTAGTGTATCTTTGGGACTTCGGTTGCCACAATCTATGATGCCTAAACTTCCCATTTTGCCCTTTTTTCCTATATATTCCATGACACTCAATGGATAGGACTTGATACTCCTGTTGGATATGTATCTAAACTCGAAAGTAGCAGGATAAAAAGAAAGGGGGAATATCAGGTCTTTTCTTTCTTTCGTCGTACATTACTTTTCGTTTTTTGTGGTAGGGAAAAGGTAATATATTAATGTTAAAACATCAAAAGAACAGATGCATACGCATCATACAAAAGATTATATACATTCAAAATACAAGCTATGTATGAAATTGGCCACATCCAAAAGAGGAAGGGCTCAACTCAACTGCCCACTATCCCAAAAGTAGAGCGTCTTAATGAAATTATCTTTCATGCGCTGAAAAGGAGTACACCCTCAAAAACGCTTATGTTTCTCTCTCTCTCCATATACTCCTAAACATTACGTGAGGAAGAATCAAGGCAGCCTTCCTCTTCCTTTTCACCTTCCTGCCAAAGAAACTCTCCCAAGCTAAAAAATGGTTCTTAATGGAATTCGGAGCAACCCATGGAATGCCCAAGCAACTAACTTCCATATCCCAAAGTGCCCTAGTGAAATGACAATGGAGCGGTAAATGATTTGTTGATTAGGAATCCACTTTGCACATGAAGCATCTGTTAACCAAGATCTTCCCCTTCTTTTGCAAGTTATCACAAGTTAGTATCTTACCATGAGTAGCTTACCAAACAAAAAAGGAAACGTTTAAGGGGGGCCAAAGTCTTCCATATGAGCTTCAAGGGAAACCATCTTCCCCTTATTTGTATATTTCTTTTGGTACATCTTAGTTGAGGCAGTCTTATGAAAGTTTATCATGTGATGTGTCAATGCCACATCTCCCATGTTAGAAAAATAAGTAATGAGCTATCTTCCAAATGTTTATTGCTTATGAAAGTTTATCATGTGATGTGTCAATGCCACATCTCCCATGTTAGAAAAATAAGTAATGAGCTGTCTTCCAA
This sequence comes from Carnegiea gigantea, assembly GCA_029747015.1. NCBI lineage: Eukaryota > Viridiplantae > Streptophyta > Magnoliopsida > Caryophyllales > Cactaceae > Carnegiea > Carnegiea gigantea. Next base: position 732,128 of record JAKOGI010000160.1, on the reverse strand, counting down.
ATGTTTATTATGGGATGGCTTCACTTAAGAATTCATATATTTTTTGACGGTTCTTGCAGCCTTGCAGTTTGGCAAGGGGAAAACTTTTTCTTTTATAGTATCTCTGAAGTTTTTTTAATTATTTTTTTATGATTTAGAAGTTTAGTGGTTCTGTAGTCTTTGCTAGTTTGGCCAGTGGAAAACTTTTACTTATATAATATCTCTTTAGTTTTTAAGTATTTTTTAATGATTTAGAAGTCAGCGTTGATAATCATTTTATATATTGATTGTAGTTGAACTTGATTTTTTTATTAAAGTTTTAAACGATAAAATATTATAGACCAACCAATTTGAAATTGTAAGTTCCACATGGAAATGATGATTCCTTGTATCCATGTGTCGAGTGTCCTAGGTTAGGAACTTTGTGAATCAGATATTCAGATACTTGGATCTTTGACATCCTTGACAAAGTCCATGTAACATAGACCTCTATTTAGGGACTATGGACCAGAATAAGATGTCCACTAGTTACTGCTGTCGGAACCACATGAGATTTGCAATCTCGTGATCAGTTTTCTTTTTGTCAATACAAAGTCTAGATCTTTTGTTTTCCTAATCCATAAATTAGTGTTTGAAAGGTTGTATAAAGTTGCCACAATTAATAACAAAATAGAAAAGGATCAGTGCCCAAAACATCAGGATTGCACCTCAAATTCAAAATAATTGAACTTCAAAATAGATCACAGAAATCACTTACCTTCAATTGTAGACTAGAGAGAGAGAGAGAGAGATTGTTTATCAGTGCTTCTGTCCCTTGGATTCAAGTGCAAGTCTTTGATACAGGTACATCTCTGACTTTTGGAGCCATCTATTGTGAAGAAATTTTGGCATTTAGTCTGACTTAGGTGTTACTAGTGTCCTAATGTCAATTGTTCGACAAGGTACATGACCGTAAAAGTGGGGAGTCTGAGTGACATATCCACATGTGCAAGTCTGCAACATGTGATCAGCTTTTTTTGGGGGGGGGGTGTTAAGGAAAATCTTTCTTCAGCTCTCATAGTGTTAAACTTTCACCGTATGAGATGGAAGTCAGTATTTTGACTCCATGTAGAAGGGAGTCCATGTTCAGAGGGTGGGGAGTAGGAGTGGTTAAACAATCTGTTGTCCTTGCTGCTCCGAAACTCTTTATTCCAGAGAATGGTTTTTACTTTTTCTGCGGAGCTTAATTCTCCTGACATGTTCTTTGTGGTTCAGCAACAAGGTTCTGCTGCTGCATCGGAAATGGAAGCTGAGCGGCTAAAGCTGGACTGCAAGAGGGCTCTGCAGATGGTCCAGCAGTGGAAGAAAATGTACGAGGACTTGCATCAGTTTTGTGTCAAAGAGCTTGTGGATGAAGGTCAAGCAAAACATGATTAAAGTTCCTATCGAGCGTTCTTCCAGATACTTTATTCATCATAAGTTCTCAAGTTTTGTAATTGTAGGTCTTCCTCGCCTTCAATTGATGTACATCATGTGGAAATTTTGTCGAACTAGTTAAATCTCAAATATATTGCTTCTCTTCTGCTTGATAGTTGAATTGATCAAAAGATCAGTTCAATGTCTTATCAGTAATGAGTAATGACTCAGTAGGGATCGATAAATCTCGATGATCGGTTGTTACTTGTTATATTATATAACCTAAGGTACCAGAATATTTTACGTACTATAGCCCACACGCATTTTGAGCACCAAAAAGCCCAAACGCTTAACCAAATTTGCGCTGCTCGGTCATGTGGGCGCAGTCCAATCAACAAGTAATAAGTGTAGTATCTGTCGAAATTTTTTACGAATGGATGTTGCAGGCCGTTGGTAATTGCAAAGCCTTAAGCCATTGATGTCTGAGGCTCAATGGTGCTGTATTTTTTAATTATTGTGTTTATGTATTTTTCCTATTTTTTGCTAACATTTGCTTAATTTTTTTAGAAATATATTTTGCTAGTTAAAGTATTTTTTTTTTTTTTAAATCAAATTCTCATACGAAAATCATTCACTAAACAGGGATCTATTTGCATTAGAGACTTACTCATTGTTCACTAAAAAGTTTTCTATTATTCAGTAGAAATTAACTTATTGTTTACTGAAAAATGTATCTACCAAATAATTTTTTAGTCTATTGTTCACTAAAAGTTCATATGTTGTTCATCAAAGAGTGTTTTAATGATAATAAAAAAGAGTAACCATAGGCCGTGGCTAATGACCCTATTTTTTCAATTGTCACTTAAAAAATTTGAAAGCTTACACTAAATAGTGTGATAACATACATCAAATTTCAAACCTTAGTTCACTAAATAATGTTCTATTGTACACTAAATATTGTTTCATCATACAATAAATATTGTTCTATTACACACTAAAAGCTATTATATTCTACACTAAAATAATGATTTATTATTCAGTAAAAACTAAACTGTTGTTTACCAAAGAGTTTATCTATTTTTTTAAATTTTTTTGCAACAATTGCTCACTTTTTCTTTTGAAATTTTTTCTATTAGTTAGAGTTTGATTTTGAATCAAATTTTATCCACAAAAAAATGGTCCTAAAATATGATTTATTATTCACCAAAAACTAAATTGTTGTTCACTAAAGAGTGTTCTATGTTCACTAAAAAATGATTTGATGATGAATAAAATAAATAAGCTTAGGATTGGCCAATGACTCTATGTATTCAGTTCTGTACTAAAAATTTTAAGAACTTATATTCAACAATGTTCTAATGTACACCAGTAAACAATATTCTTGTACACCAAAAATCAAACACTAGTTCACTAAATAGTGTTATATTGTACACCAAAAATTATTCCGTGATACACTAAATATTGTTCTATTGTACACTAAATTCTGTTATATTTTACACTATTATACGTATGGTATTATCAAGTAAATTTATCGAGATATAACGCATAAATCCAGCAATTTTATTTTAGTGTTGTTTAGTTGTCATTTTAATGAAATAATATACTCAAGTTTAAAACTATATTTATTTAAGTGTTCATTGGTTCATATTTTGGTTTTATTTAGTTCTTACTTCAGTGAACATTAATATAAGTTCATCATACAAATATACCAAAATGAAGATTAAAAGATCTCCATAACTTCATTTAGTTTAATCACTCATTAGCAAAAACATTTCGAGCAAAGAACACTTCAATTTAATGTATGAGTTTAATTTTTTGATCTAAAAAAATTATTATAATATTCACTAAATCAAACTAAGAAAATTTATTTTAATGTTTATTAAATTAAAATTAAGCAATTGTTGCCAAAAAAACAAATAGAAAAGTAAAGAAAAGAATTATGCCAATGTTATTAATTATTAAATAAAAATGAGTAGATGTCCCCCCAAAAGAAAATATACAGAATCAAAAATCAATAAGGATTCAAACCCCCAGGTCTTCTCCGACTAAACAAATGCTTTTGCCAATTCACTAGCAACTACTAATTACTAGTTTGGGTATTAGAATGTATATAATGCTTTTTTCGGCAAAATCAAAATATCAAAACACGCGTTTTTTTGCACATGTTTGTGAGCAATGTGTATCTTCCTCACGTACCTTAGTGTTTACGGTATAATTTGTCCTCAATGATGGCCACTGTACTATTTTCCTTGATCAAATTGCTGCATTTTCCCACTCGGCATTCGCCCCCAACTAAATCACCCTCGCTCTCCCAAAAAAAAAAAAAAAAAGGAAAAAAAAGGAAGAACAAGGGGAGTAGGATGGTGAAGGCGGGTGGTGCATGTGTCAGAAGATCTTATGGAAGCGTAATGCTCAATGCATCAAAGACACGCATAACCACCCCTGCGCTGGAATTATTTATTATTGGTGGTCTCTGGCTTCGGAGTTCGGAATTATTTGGACCCAAAGGTTTGATCCCTCAAAGTTTGAAGAAGATGATTTTTTAGTCCTCCTTTTTTTTTTGAAATTATAGTTTATGCCTAAAAGGGGCAACTTGATGCAATTTCGAGATTTTTTAAGTCAAAGTTGGCTTTAATAGTTCTAAACTATTCTTAGTAAATTTTAATGGTATTAGTTGTCGAAATCTATTATTTATATCATAAACATAATATGTTTTTAGTTATAGGCTCTCATGCCTTGCAAAAGAATAAAATTTAATTAGAAAGTGTTGAGTCGCAGTTCTTAATCAACTTTTTATATTTTAAAAGGATAATCGGACTTTAATCAAAAAATTATAATATTTAAGATATAAGGTTCGATTGAATAAATTTCCTACAGTGAAACTCTTTTTTTTAAAATTTGAAAGCTTGAAAGTCGAAATATTACAATGGAAATATTAAAGAGGGTCTTAAACTATTAAGGTCATCAGATATACTTATTCTTAGAGAAATGAAGAGCCCAACTTCTGTTTAGCTCTAGTGTGCTCAAATGATGATACCATATAGAACACTCATCCTCTTCCTTTGTAGAAAAGATGAAATACATACGATGCCTTACTGTTGCAGGATACATCTCATGGCAATAATAGATTGCATAATTGTACTAATTGGACATACTAACAAGATAATGCAATTACTTTAATAAAGCACATAATGTTGAAAAAACTAGTCATCCATATTAAGATTCTGCGGGCTTTCATTTCCAATTATGTCTTCAAGTCCATCATTATTTAAATAATCATCGATCAAAATCTTCATTAAGTCTAAGATGCTCTGTATCCTATTTCCAAATAAATGACGCAGATATCTTTTTTCTTTTCCTAATAAAAAGTTTTTAGACCCAACATCATAGAGATAATCAAAATCATCTTTTGAGCACATGTAAAGCCCCAACTCATAATCATCTAATTAACTTTAATTAATTGGATGTTAGCAATTAATCCTATGGTAATATCGGGGTTAGGGTATTACCACCATCCTCAAAAAGATAAGGCTTGGTTAACTATTTACATAAACATTATAATGGCTCTTATGTTATAAGAGAATCAATTGCCGTATAGTTTGTACACGCTCAACCTCAAATGAACGTCTAGTACTGCAAAACATACTTGTTCAAGACTCCCAGTACTTTATGGTACGTTACTGTGAGCTCACCTGTCCACTGATCATCTTGCTGACTTATTTCTACTTCCAAGTCTCTAAACTCTCCTAATACTCCACCTAAAAGTCAAAAATACAAAAATATTCGAACAATGAATCGAAGTTCAATATGTTTTCTATACTGCAAAAGACATTTTTCAGTGAGCGACTGCATTTAAATTCATTTTGGTTTGAAATGAGAGGGAAAGAGAATTATATTCAAACCATTATAGATAATTATTTGAAAATGGAACTAAATTGATGAGCTCATATGTATAATCCAATCATTGAGTAAAGTGTGCACCTCTTAGGCCAAAGAAAGGTCGAGCAGAAGCTATGTGGGTGAAATTGAAGAGCATAGGCCTTGATAATTTATAATTGCTGAGTCTACTTATTATGTGACAAACAATGCTTGAAAATGATTCTTTAAATATTGATTATATTATGAGATTTTGAAATTTATAGGAAATACATGAATTTTCAAAAGCCACATGCAGTAAACGTGTCTGACTTGAAAAGTTTGTTTGTCATCCCTTTGAATTATTAAATTAATGGCTCAACAACGACAAAAGTGACATCATTTATGTTCCACGTAAGTCTTCTATTGTTAGAAAAGTCTACAATGGTTTTTAATTAATTATTGTACTCTTTGTAAATAACCCACAATCTTTCTTGGTATTTTTTTTTCCCTAATTTACTAACAAACCTATCATTATTTAATTAAACATATAAATGAAGTTTATTTCTCGTTCGCAACTAATTTCATCATACTAAGCCTCTTTTCGTTATTAACTAATTAAGTTAGCTAAATTATGCCCCTTTTATTATTGTCGTTATTATTGTATTTAATGGTATCAATGCTATCATTGTTATTCGAGGTACTAATACTGTTAACTTTATTATTACTAAGATTAAAGTTACTGTCATTATTATTATTAGGGATATTAATTTTTTTGTTATTAGTGTTATTCTTATTATTATTATGATTTTTATTTTCATTGTTATTATGATTATCATTGGAAATAGTATTAGTTTGAGTTAGCCTAGTTCGATCGGCAATTCTAAGTTTATTTTAGATGTCAAGTTTACGGTTCCGGAACCAAATCTAGGTAATATTTGTTTGCAACCTCAATTAGACTTTAATTGCCCTTTATTTGGTTTGAATTGCAACCTTAACGTTTCCTTATGCATTCCACCCTAATTTATTCTTTCAGTTTACGTTGACATTTAGCGATACCTTTAACATTTAACTATGCCATTAACATTTAAACATGCCATTAACATTAATCTTAACTCACTAGCCTTACTTCTTTTGATTAAACCACAAAAATCAACCTTCATCATTGCCTTGAATCATTATTATAACTCAATTTCCCACTAGAACACTACTCAGTTCCCCTAAATTAAACTCCAACATTAATGTTGACTTAATTGGTTTTTAAAACCCCAAAATGACATCTCCCTTCTTTCCATCTTCAACCTCAAGCTCCTTTCTAACTGTCCAACGGAAACATCCAACATCCAATCAAACTTATCAAACTTTAACTTTTAATTTCATTCCAAAGACAACCAAAACCCCTTTAAATTTCATTCAATCAACTCATATGAGTAAAATCTCACAACCCATATCTAACATACCTTTCCCTAAACACCATGAGCATTCAACCATCCAACTCAAAATTATGACAAATAAACTCCCAATTGAAATAGGAAATTAAATGAAGACGATTGAGCGTTTCATCTTTAAGCCCTAATAGGCAAGGGCAGCGAGGAGGAGAAAGTGGTTGGACGGGCACCCGGATAGGACTGGTAGGATGGCGGCATGACAACGTTAGGGCAGGGCCGAACGCAGCAATGGTTGTGCTGGGCATAGGGTCGCCTCGGGGGGGGGGGGGGGGGGGGGGGGGGGGGGGGGGGGGGGGAGGGGGTGTTGGTGAGTTAGGATCTCACTTGCCAATCTTGCTTTAGTTAGAACCCGAGTCTTAGATTTTTCAATACGTATATGGTAGACCTGGGAGCATATGCTCCCAGGCTGACATGGCAAGAAAACAAACATGCTGGCATTTAAGTTTTTTACCAAAAAAAAAAAAACCCATAACCGACACTGCATCTCCAATTCCTGCTCAAAACAAAAACCCATAACCGAAACCACTACATCTCCAATTCCTGTTCCAACTCTGCATATCACAGAGTTCTTTCCATGGCTGAACAACCTTCGATATTTACCTATATAATGGAAATAATAGTCAATTCCAGAAGTTCAACTCTATGCTCTAGCAAATTTCCACAATTCTTGGTTTGGGTGGGGGCTGATTCAGTTCGATTGCAATTCTGGGTTGAACAATCTCCGGCAAGTCGCACCAATGGATGAACAAAGCAAGAAAGAACTTCTCACTTACAAAGGAAAACCAGGTAACAAATACCAACTTTTCGGAGATAATTGCTGCTTGTTCAATTGATAATGAACAACCACCAAAACCAAAACCAAAACCAAAGACTCAGAGTTGAAAATTGTTCAATTGCTGTAAAAGATCTCAAACGAAAGATCACACCAAATCCAGTTTTAAGAATATGAACAACGTACAATAATTTTGGCCAAAACCATTAAAATCTGAAATTGAACAAAACTGACGGCCCAAACGAAACTAGACCACAGCATACCCGAAACCCATACCCACAAACATCATCCGCGAAACCCAAACCCAGAAAAAACAGAACCAGTAAAACCATACCCGAAATCAAAAACCATACCCGAAATCAACCATAGTTAAGATTCCATTTGCTTATTGTTGAAAACCCATACCCGAATCCGGAACCCTAGAAATCGAGAACCAGATCCATGAAACCCATAGCCGAAATCGAGACCCTGACCTAGAAAGCCAAATCCAGAAACGGATCTGAGGGAGAGACAGACACTGAGAGTGAGTGCAATTACTTGCCTGCAGGACGCCGGTGACTAGCAATGCGATTCCGTCACCGGAAGCGTGAGGGATATTGGTACTTGGGGTGAGGGACTGACTGGGGTGAGAGTTGAAGGGGAAGGCGATCGTGAATTTGGTGGGAAGGAGATTGAAATTTGAGGGAGAGGGAGTAACTGAGGTGAGACCGTGAGAGTTGAAGGTGATGAGATCAGAAGGGGAAGGAGATTGAAATTTGAGAGGGGCTGACTGGGGTGAGAGGCCGAGAGAGGAAGAGAGTCTGTTGAGCCTATATTGGTACTTGGTCAAAAGCATAATAGGTATTGTTCATAAATATATTGTTGTTTTGTGTATTTAATATGTATGGGATATTTTAGGTATATTTTTATGATTGGGAAAATTAAAATTTTATTAGAATTTTTAAGTTCTGTTTTTTAATTATTCTGCAATAAGCTGAAATAAGCTAATGTTCATAAGTTTATTGTATATGGGGAGCGCAAGCGTAATAACTATTGTTCATAAATTTTTACCTATGTTGTTCATTTATTGTATGTGGGATATGATCAGTATATTTTTGTGGTTGTTGAAATTAAATATTAATAAAATTTTAAAATTTTTTGTTGTGATTATTGTATATTTATTTGAGCATTGAGGTTGGAATAGAATTAACATAAGTTGTAATTGTTCACGGACCAAATATATATTTTTCACTAACAGCGCAATAAGTTGTAACAGCAAAGCTTAATAGATAATGTTCATAAATTTGTTTTTGTTTTCATTTAATTTTTATAGGATATTTTTGGAATAATTTTATGGTTGGTGAAATTAAGGGTTACGTGTTTGGTTTGAATTGTTTGTTTTAACTATTGTGTATTGATTTGATCATTGAGACTATAATAGAATTCACATAAGCTGTAATTATTTATGGGCCAAATATATAGTGTTAAAAACGCAATAAGCTATAAATCAACTGTAATTTTTGTTCTTTGGGGTTCAAAAGCCTAATAGACAATGTTCATAAATATATTTTTGCTTTGTTCATTTACTGTATATGGGATATGTTCGGTGGATATCTACGGTTGTTGAAATTACATGTTAATAGAATTTTTAATTTCGTTCTTGTAACTATTGTGTACTTCTTTGAACATTGAAGCTGGAATAGAATTGACATAAGTTGTAATTGTTCATTGACCAAAAATATAATGTTCAATAATAATGCAATAACTTGTGACGTCAACTTTAATTTTTGTTTTCTATGGTTCAAAAGCATAATAGATAATGTTCATAAACTTGTTGTTGTTTTTTTCATTTAATGTTTATAGGATATTTTCGGAATATTTTTATGTTTATTGAAATTAAATGTTAATAGATTTTTAAATTTTGTGTTTTAATTATTGTGTATTTCTTTGAGGATTAAGGTTGGAATACCATTAACATAAGCTGTAGTTCTTCATGGGCCAAATTTATAGTGGTAAATAAGAATGCAATAAGTTATAACATCAACTTTACTTTTGGTTTTATGGGGTTGAAAAGCCTAATAGATAATGTTCATAATTATATTTTTGTTTTGTTCATTTACTGTATATGGGATATGCTTGGTATATTTGTATGGTGGTTATAAAATTTTTTAATTCTTTGTTTTGACTAGTGTGTATTTGTTTGAGGCCTAAGGTTAGGAAAGAATTAACATAAGTTATATCTGTAAATATATGAAGATCGTACTTAGGCTCTTCTGGCTAAAGAATTGAACTTTTGACAGGATTGATGTCTCCGAAGAAAACAATGAAACATGTATCTTTCAACAATCATTTGAAGAAACTGCTATGGTTGAGGATTCCGAGGATGAACAAACTCTTCAAGCTCGAAAAGAATTACTCATTCGCAAAAGGAAAAATCAAAACAATACAAATGATAAAATTATTCGGGTTGAAAAGCGTGTTCAATTTGAATTGCACCATGATCATGTTGCCCCTAGGCTGAGTAGAATCTCTAATGACCAATCCCAGTATAGGATGATTGATAAACAAAGCAAAATTTAGGATGGTAACCTAAACCATAGGATGGCTTGTAATAAGCTATTATACCTAATTGAGAGGCTTGATTTTGAACAATGGAGAGCTGCAATGGAAACGGGTTTTGGTGGTTTTTAATCTATTAGAACATCAACCATTCCCAAAGATCTTGCAACATGGTTGCTTGAAAAGTTTGATCCAGCAAGTAACACATTGAAACTTTTTGACAATAGAGTATTAGAGATAACTGAGGAAGATGTTCATGCAATATTAGCCTTACCTATGGGTCAAGTAGAAGTTCAAGTAGCCTCAACATGCGAACCAAAAAATGAATACACCAAACTGCTTGAACAATGGAGAATAAGATGGAATCTTGGTAGAACAGGATCACCGAAAGTTGGAAAGATGGTTGATCAAATTTTAGAAAGAGGAGACCATGGAGATGAATTCAAAAGGGACTTTATGTTGTATATAATTTCATCATGTATTATTGGCAGTATGAATGGCGACTGTTTCTTCAGAATATTAAAGTCATTGGTAGATGTTAACCAAATAGTGAATTACAATTGGTGTGCGTTTCTCTTGCAACGTCTGAATGACACGGTAGTGGAGTGGAAACAAAATCACACTAGATATTTCAGAGGACCACTCTTGTTTCTCATTGTAAGTGGAATCCCACCTAAACGACCATGTTCATTGATGCAACTGTATTTGTTCATTACCTGATATACACTTGATCTCTAATGTTTGTTGTGAAATTCATTCTAAGATGTACAAACTAAGATTTATCCTTACTATAAATTGCAGCTGTTTTATCTGGATAGAGTTGAGTTTAGAGGGAAGAGATTCAAAGATCGTTGGTTTCCCACGGCAATATATTGGACAACAAATGCAGTTGAAAAAAGAAATAAAGATGAAAAGCAGTTCCCAGGAGAGTATGGGAGAGGCAAGACAATTGACAGAATAGACTATCAATCAATCATTCGTGAAGGTGAAAGTGACTTGCATGAGGAACTTGCAAGCATGGCACGGAAAAACCAAAAGCATACTGAACCTCCTGCATCAACCGATGGCCCTCAACCAGTTCCTCAGCCACCATGTTCAGAATGTAGAAGAGAAAGGGAACCTCCAATAGCAGGGCCCAATGATCCAATTGAGGTACTTTGAGTTATACATAGTTTAGACATGCTATTGTAAAATTAATGCATTCCTACTTGTTTAATCGTGAATCGTTAAATGTTTGTTTTTTCATACAAACTCATGTTTATTGTTGTACACCACAATGTATTATACTTGTTCACTAGAATGTTGTTATATGTTCATTAATTTGTATGAGTGTAAAAATAGATGCATGCTGATCGGCTAGGCTATTATCTGGGGAAATTGTTTGAAGTTATAGCAGCCTCTGGACAAAGGTTTCCTATACAACAGTTGATATCCCATATTGTACATGGAACCACAAATGTGCAGAATTGTCCGAATGAAGTTGGAACGCAGGAATTAACTTAGGATGATAATTTTTTCAATGATCCTGAATTCTTTGATGCGTATTTGAAAATGGACGTTGTAGCATTGAAGCATTACCAACGTCAAACTCAAATAGATTACACTCCGCCAACATTCGACCTTAGCATCCCACTTTCACCTGAGCGGAGATGTGAAATTGTAATTAGCTCCCCTAACAAGACCGCTCATACAATAAGTTGTTCAGCTACATATAATGATGAACAAGTGTGCTTGGGTGAATCAGCGCATCATAAAATGCAGCAAGAGAAACATAATGCGAGACAACGAGTTGAAGATGAAGCATTGCAAAAGCCTGCAGGCAATGTTGAACAACCACTACAAAGTGGGCCTCATAGAGAGAGAAGGGTAATAAAACTGCTGCCCTTCATATGTCGATCACCATATCTGAGAGATTATAGGGACATTATCAAAGACAAGCTAACCCATGCTAAGAAGGTTGTGGTGGATTACGCTTTCCTGCCGTTCGACACAGAGCATCCTAAAACGTAAGTATCTATATTGTTTAATGCTTCCAAGTTTGATTATGTACTTATTGTTTAATTCTATTATTGCATCTACATATGTATTAACAGTGAGGAGTTATATGAGTTCAATGCGCCTGACAAAGCACACAGACTGTGGTTAGATAAAGAGGCCATAGCTTCAATGGCGGCTACAGACAGCCATTTGGAAAATAACATTTTAGATGTGTGGTCTATTATAATGAACAAGACCCAACTAACAAGGGAAACAACGCATCCGAGTAGATTTTTTTTCACCACATATGTCTATGTAAGTCACACTTGTTGGCATATGCTTATTATAGCATTAAATGTTTGTCAAAACCAAGCCTTATTATTCTCTGGTTCATTTCCCTTATAATTGATTTGTAGATTGCTATACTACATGCGCAAAAAACATCATTTAAGTACCAAGAGTTCTACAGAGTGATGCAGCTCGAAACCCAAAGAACCAACTGGCTGAACTTGAATACAGCAGATTTAGTAAGCTCCTCTATATCCTGTTATATGTGTTCACCAATCCACATGCATGTACATTAAATTATATGGTTTAGTTCATTTCAATTACAGTAGATGTGCTCATCTATGCAATTGTTCATTATAGTAGATATTTTTGTTCATTTTAATTAGTTACTATTGTCCCCTAAACCGCATTGTAGGTGTTTTTTCCAATTTTGAGAAGTGAACACTTTTTCCTTGTTGTATTCCAATTTGCTGATAAGATAATGAAAATCATAGACAATCTGACGTTGCTAGAAAACCCTAGAACAAGATATGGCAATTGTTATACCCTATTGGTATGTCTCCTTAAACACATATTTGAAATACATTTATGAAAATTAGAAACTAACTAAATTCATTTTTATTAAATACAGAAACGCTTCTTCTCACAGTATCTAATTGAACGAGGGCGACCAAAAGCAGAAGAAGTTAAAAGCTTTCAAACTGTCTATGTCAAAACCGAGTATCAAGATAATATAAATCTCCATAATTGTGGAATCTATACCATGCGCCACATGGAGACATATTATGGTGATTTACAATCATGGGACCATGGATTTCAAAAAGAGAAGGTGATTATGTTTTAAAATATATCAAAAACAGCCAATAACCTGTTAAATTTTTAATATCAATTGGGCTTTAAACAACGAGTCATGCATATAAGCTCAAATGAGGTTCCATCCCAAAATCAATTGGCTGTAAGTGGGTTTATAAAATCAAACATCACTCTGATGGCTCTATTGAACGGTATAAGGCGTGGCTTGTGGTTCGGGGTGATACTCAGATTGAGGGCTTGGACTTTGACGAAATCTTTGCTCCTGTTGCAAAGCTTGTTAGTGTACGCACTTTTCTTGCTGTTGCCGTTATTAAGGGATGGATTCTATGGCATAATGTACACATTTTAACATCTAATTAATTTTCAGGAAGCATTGTTAAGAATGCTAAGAGCAAAGTATGCGGCCTGAATTTTACTACATCAAGACAACATGCTCAGAGACAATATAGTATGCAAGGTGAACTTGGAAGCAAAGGCAAGACAACAACAACAACTGCATTAGAAGTTGGCAATAAAGTATTTAGCTTTGATTTTGACATTATCATAATGTATGTAATTTCTTCACATATGCATTTGTTCATTGACCAAATCAATATTGTTCAGTGGAATTTATGATTTTGTTCATTTACGTAATGATGTATTCAAAATCTAATTATAACTGTGTTCATTGTGCTATAAGTATGAGTGATTGCTACCAACAAACCTTAACCCCTACAATCGTAAACCTTATAACCCATAAACCTAACCTAAACCATAAACCTTCAACCTTACCATAAACCCTAAACTCTAAACCCTAAACCCTAAACCCTAAACCTTTAACCAATTTAGTATTGTTCATTTCCTAATGTGACATTGCTCATGGACAAAGTTAGAATTGTTCACCAATTTTTTTTATTTTTATTTTTTTTTTACCAAGACACATAAACCCTAAACCCTAAACCCCAAACCCTAAACCTCAACCCTAAACACTAACCCCTAAACACTAAGCCCTAAACCATAAACCGTAAACCCTATACCGTAACCACTACCCTAAACTCTAAACCGTAAACCCTAAACCCTAACCGGTCCCAATTTAGTATTGTTCATTTCCTAATGTGATATTGTTCATGGACAAAGTTAGAATTGTTCACTAATTTTTTTTAACCAAGACATATAAACCCTAAACCCTAAACCCTAAACACTACCCCCTAAACCCTAAACCCCAAACCCTAAACCCTAAACCCTAAACCCTGAACCCTAAACCCTAAGCCCTAAACCCTAAACACTACCCCCTAAACCCTAAACACTAACCCCTAAACCCTAAACCTCAACCCTAAACACTATGCCCTAAACCCTAAACCCTAACCCTAAACCCTAAACCCTAAACCCTAAACCCTAACCACTACCCTAAACCCTAAACCCTAAACCATAAACCTTCAACCCTGAACCCTAAACCGTCAACCAATTTAGTATTGTTCATTTCCTAATGTGACATTGTTCATGGACAAAGTTAGAATTGTTCACTAATTGTGTTTTTTTTTTTTTTTTTTTTTTTAAACCAAGACACATTAACCCTAAACCCTAAACCCTAAACCCTACCATAAATCATAAACCTAAACCCTAACCCCTAACCCCTGAACCGTAAACCCTAAACCCTAACTTAAACCCTGTACAAAACGGCATCAGATTATTCTTCATTAAAGTACACAAATAGGAATGAATATTTAATACAATAATAATATAGCATATCATTCACCATTTTAGGATTGTTCATTTCCTAATGAGACATTATTCATGGACGGAGTTGCATTTCCTAACTAAACTTCTTTTATCAAGACACATACACAATTTCATTGCAAATCGAGTCAAATAATACAACATATAATTTCAAAGATATACTAATATTTCTAACAATCAAATATAAAAAAATTCAATATAATCAATTACATATGTAAACCATATCAAACGAGATCTAGTTTAGGAAAACCCGCATTAAAACCATAGTATAAGTAATATTTATAACCAAACTATGCATTATTATTACAAGACTAATTACATGCTGAGTTTATTGGCGTTTGACCAATAAATGATTGAAATATCATTGGTGTCAAGCCTCTAACGGATCTTGGATCAACATAATATAGTGAATAATATCCAACTGGAGTAATTGTACTCTACAACAGAGAAGAAATTTAAAACAAGAAAATGTTACATGTAGAACAATATCAAGTAAATCCCAATATGACCATATCACTAGATCAACTCACTTGACGAAGAGTTTGATCATTTGAATTGGAATTGGACAACATGTTCGATGTAGACACAACATTGCCTTCAGGATTTGCTCCACCATAAGGTACATTCATACATACAGGAACACCATTCTGAAGTCGAGTTGAAAAAGCCACAGTGACATATCAATGTGTAATATTGTTCATAATTGAGAGAGTTATTGTGCAAAATGAATTATAGAATCGTTCATATCGAACCTGAAGCAATAGACCACCACTTGCATCTCGAGTTAATGACCCTCTTGACCCATAATAATGTATATCCATAGAAAATGGAGCAAAATTCTGTAACATACTCCCAAAAGCGAACAATATAAATAAATTCATAATGTAGCTCAAATTACAAATAAATACACTTAGAATTGTTCATTATCAACTGAGGCAAAGGCGCACCATTGGGATCTGTAGCTAGGGTCTCTCTTGATCCATAATAAGGTATATTCGGAGGAAATGCAGCAAAATTCTACAACAAACTCCAAAGTTTAATCAATATAAGTAAATTCACAACGTAGATAAAATTGAAAACAAATATAAAAATTATACAATTAATTTTTGTCAACCTGATCAAAATGGCATCTGCATTTTATGGTACAACTGTTGTGGATCTTTGAACTTCCAAATTAGTCAGCTATCAACATTAACAATATCAAAAATAAAACTCAGTCATGGGATATGGTAGAAACATAATAATCTATTGTACAAGGACAATATGAAGAAGTGTTACCCAATAAACATAGTTATTTATTGCATAAGATTAAAGTAATCATACTTCAGATGATTCCTGCACACCTGTGACAATTTTTGTTCTAACCTCTGCTGATTTCTTCCTTTTCAAATTAATTGCCTAAAAACAATAAGAATATCAAATACATGGATTACTTATGATAAACTACTCACAACATAGAAATTAGTTATTCAAATTTTATATTAACAAGTGTTCAGTGAAGAATAAAATTCTTCAAAATAGAAAATTGAGCTTGTCAAACCTTGGGTAATCCCTCTTCACTTGTGATATTATGGGCCATCATATTCTTCTTTCTTGCTTTTGCTTGATTACACTTTTTCTCAATGGTACTCTTCAATCTCTTATTCTGTTGACCTTTTTCCCGACATCTAGGAGGATTCAAAACACTCTTTGCTGAACTTGCACCATCTTGTTCAACATCACCCTCTATATAAACTGACCCGACTTGTACTTCAATTAACTCCTTCAATTTACTAAAGTACTCCTCACAAAGTAGTCTTGCCTCTCTATTCACTTGGCTAGCAGTGAGAAGTGCATTGACTTTTTTACCCATTTGCATTCTCCATACCGAAGAACACACCGGAGTGTCTTTCATGCCATCTTCAATAATAAGGTCGTTACTTTCGATTTCTTTGATGCCTTTGCTCCATCTTCATAATGTAACTATCTGGCACTTGTTGTACACAACAGGTATGCATAACTCGCAAAGAATGTGAACATAAAAGTCCAACCTCAGTGAACTTTTGGTAAGTGCAATCAATGAAGCATTTCTCTTTGTTCAAAATAACAATATGCTCAAAAGTATATCCGTCTACTCCTTCACCTCAGGATCCTTCCAAACAACTTACCCTAGATACACAAAACACCCTATCCGATGTATTACTATGCAACTCCTCTTGATCATAGGAAGCCCCTTTACAAAACTCTTTTTCAAACAATTGGTAAGCTTCAATAGTATAAATAGACCGAGCATGTTTCAACAAACTTACCGACGGAAAGGCCATCTCAACATTACCCTTAGAGCATTTGTGATTTTCACCATTTTCCTTTTCCCTCCACTCCGACACAACACCACAAAAAATGTTGAAGAAGTCACACAAGTTAGCAGTTGCATGCAACCGCCTTTTTATTGAGTTGTTCGTGCTCTCACTCCTTTGTGAAGATAATACTCCTCCTGAAAATTTCTTCTTTGAAAAAGTAGGGCACCACTTTTCCCTTAATGAATAAATATTGTTCAACCAATGATTGCCACCACGATCATACATTGTCACCATCCTTAAAATTATACAAATAAATAGATATTAGAAATATTTTGCACAAGTAACACAAATGAATACTAATATAGTAAATAATGTATGTAGATAATCCATTTTAAAAACTAACCTAAAAATTACAACACCATAAGATCCAATGAACAAAATGCTTGAACATTATAAACAATAGAAATGAACAGCATCACATGAACCAATGAATAACAATAAGTCACCAATTAACCATGACATATAAAGTGAATATTAAAATATCTAATAAGCAATAATATAAGTTTCAATGAATGAAACGGAATTAACCTAATGAACAAAGATCAAAATAACCAAACCAGAAAAACAAAAACTATTCAGACAAATACAAGTGATAAAGCAATAATAATATCAAGTACCTTTTCCAAAAATGATCAAATTCATGCTTCGTATCACAATCCATCAAAATTTTGTTAAACAATTTTGTAAAACCTTCCTTTGCCCTCAATGCTCCAATATGCTTTCTTGAATTTTCAATAATGTAAAAACAACACAACCTGTGCTGAACACCAGGAAAAACTGATTCTATCGCGGCAGCCATAGAAAAAGCCTGATCAGTCATAATAGTACTTGTCAATCTGTCACCCATAGATTTCAAAAAAACCCGAAACAGCCATTCAAAAGACTCAATTCTCTCATTCAGAAGAAACCCGCAACCAAACATGACATTTTTAGAATGATGGTTCATGCCAACAAAAGGAGCACAAACCATGTCATACTTATTTGTATGATATGTTGTGTCAAAAACAACCAGATCACCAAATAACTTATAATCCTCAAACATCTGCTTGTCACGCCAGAAGAAACTAACCAAACATCGATTTTCATCAAGCTCAAAATCATAATAAAAATCATTCTCATTCTTGAATCGATCCTTAAAAATCTCAATCAATGAATTTGCATCGCTGCCATCAAATGACTTCTTGTCATAATCATCAATCCTATTATATAAATCCTTCAATTGAAAACCCACACAAGAAGCTCCACCAGCTTGTTTTTTCAAGACACGAAATGCATCTGCCACTCAGACTCCTGCATCCCTAAGCTCTGTCACAAACAACAGGTCTTCAGTTGAGACTTTCCGATGAGAACGCAAAAGATGCCTCTCATTAGTACTACACAATGGATGGTTGTGCTCAGATACATGCTTAGTGACAATCCATTTTCCATCTAAGTCGATATTAAACTGGATCATTGCTTTGCACCCAGTCCGAAAATCAATATTTGTATACTCCTTACATTGCTGGCCTTTATTTTCTTTCCAACCTTCCTTCCAACAACAAAACTGATGCATTGACAAATCTTACGTTCGAGCTCTCCTACGAATCTTATGATAACGAACACTAAACCCAACCTTAAATGCATAATCATTGTAAATCTCAAATGCTTCATCTTGAGAGTATGCAATCGTTCCAAATAGATCAACTGCCAAGGGATCCAAAGCAATAATATCCCGTCCAGATGAAATATTATCTGCAAAATGAGTAACAAAAATGAATAAATGAACATGGTTATACCCACATATGAACAACATAACATGAATAAATGAACAACTATAAATCATTTTATATATATTAAGATAACAATGTAAGCAAACATAAATGAACAACACTACATGACCAAATGACCATCTACCAACCAATTAAAAAATACGAAATACAAAAATATATAAAATGAACAGTATTACAATTTAACATGAACAAAATATCTGCAAGCTCAATGAACAGAGTTCTACGAAAATAATAATAAAACGAAACTTGACAACATTGTAAGCATATATAAATGAACAACACTACATAACCAAATGAACGTCTATCAACCAACTAACAAATACAAAATAAGAAATATATTAATACAAACCCAATAATGAACAATATTACAATTTATAATGAACAAAATATCCACAAGCTCAATGAACAGAATTCCATGAAAAAAATAATAAAACGTAACTTGACAAAATTATGTCGTCATCACCATTTCCATTATCTTCCAAGAATGCTGTTCAAAATTAAAATATTCAATTTAGAAATACATATGAACTAATTGAAGTGTATTTAATAGTAGGAGAAATAAAATGAATTGTAATACATACATATCGAATCTCTTCCAACTTCTTTTTCGATTACGTTCTGCGCCATCCTTGATTGTAATTGAAATTTAATTTGTACAGATTCTGATCAAACACTAACACAAAGATAGAGATGATGAAGAACCAAGCAAATAATAAGTGTAAATACCTAAAAAAGACAAATTTACAAAATTAAAACATATTTTTACTTACATAATTAATAACATAATAAAATTGCGTGAGACGTGAACTGCAATTGTCGGCAACCGAATACCAACAAAAAATAATTAAAAAAAAAACAAATCACAAGTGGTGGCCTGGTGGGTGCATTTTCTTGTATGCTCCTAGGAGCTTGTACACCCTTATACCACATCATCACCCATGTCATCAACCAAAGGCATGTCAACAAAAAAAACTAATTATAAAAAGTAAAAAAAAAAAAATAAAGAAAATAAGGGAAGCAGCACGTTTGTTCAAGGACGTGGGCGGTTATTATTGCATGCTCATGTATTCTTTTCAATTTTTTTTTTCTTTTGTGGGACGTGGGCCATATTAAAACCAAAAAAAAAAAAAACAAAATTCTTCTTTTTTATTTTCTTTTTTTAGACTTTGACGTGAGCAGTGTAGTAATAACCAACTTCATCTTTTCAATTTTTTTACTTGTTTTTTTCGGTTACTTGCAATTGTAATTTGCTTCATTTTTATCATCTCTCTTCGGGTTAGCATTTGATAAGAGTCTCCACAAATTGGATTTCACTTGTAGTCAAGAATGACGGGGAACATAGTCGAAAAAGCAGTCAGAGGAGATTCGATTTGTAAGTTTTACAATTAATTTTATTTCACCTACTATTAAATAGACTTCAGTTAGTTCGTATTTATCTCTCAATTGAATATTTTTAATTTTGAACAGCATTCTTGGAGGATAATGGAAATGGTGATGACGACAAAATTTTGTCAGGTTAGGTTTCATTATTATTTTGTTGGAATTTTGTTCATTGTGGTTGTGAATGTTTTGTTCATTTTACCTTGTGATGTTGTTCATAATTGGGTTTGTTTTAATTTATTTTCGTATTTTGTATTTATTAATTGGATTATAGATGTTCATTTGGTCATGTGATGGTGTTCATTTATTTTTGTGATGTTATTTTTTAATATATAAAAATTGGTTTATACTTGTTCATTTATTCGTATACTGCTGTTCATTTATGGTTATGAGCGTGTTCATTTATTCATTCATGTTATTCATTTTGTAGATAATATTTCTTCTGGACGAGATATTATTACTTTGGATCCATTGACAGTTGACTTAGTTGGATCAATTGCATACTCTCAAGATGAAGCATTTGAGATTTACAACGATTATGCATTTAAGGTTGGGTTTAGTGTTCGTTATCATAAAATTCGTAGAAGAGCTCGAACTCAAGATTTGTCAATGCGTCAGTTTTGTTGTTGGAAGGAAGGTTGGAAAGAAAATAAAGGTCAACAATGTAAGGAGTATACAAATATTGATGTTCGGACTGGGTGCAAAGCAATGATCCAGTTTAGTATTGACTTGGATGGAAAGTGGACTGTCACTAAGCATGTAGCTGAGCATAACCATCCGTTATGTAGTACTAATGAGCGTCATCTTTTGCCTTCTCATCGAAAAGTCTCAACTGAAGACCTGTTGTTTGTCACAGAGCTTAGGGACGCAGGAGTCCGAGTGGCAGATGCATTCTGTGTCTTGATAAAACAAGCTGGTGGAGCTTCTTTTGTGGCTTTTCAGTTGAAGGATTTATATAATAAGATTGAGGATTACGATAAGAAGTCATTTGATGGGAGCGATGCAAATTCACTGATTGAGATTTTGAAGAAACGATTTAAGAGTGAGAACGATTTTTATTATGATTTTGAGGTTGATCAAAATCGTTGTTTGGCTAGTTTTTTTTGGCGTGACAAGCAGATGTTCGAGGATTATGAGCTGTTTGGTGATTTGGTTGTTTTTGACACAACATATCGTACAAATAAGTATGACATGGTTTGTACTCCTTTCGTTGGTATGAACCATTATTCCAAAAATATCATGTTCGGTTGCGGTTTTATTATGAATGAGAGAATTGAGTCTTTTGAATGGTTATTTCGGACTTTTTTGAAATCTATGGGTGGCAAATTCCCAAGTACCATTATGACTAATCAGGCTTTTTCTATGGCTGCCGCGATAGAATTAGTTTTTCTTGGTGTTCAGCATAGGCTTTGCTGTTTTCACATCATTGAAAATTCAAGAAAGCATATTGGAGCACTAAGGGCAAAGGAAGGATTTACAAAATTGTTTAATAAAGTTTTGATGGATTGTGATACGAAGCCTGAATTTGATCATTTTTGGAAAAGGTAACTGATTTTATTATTGCTTAATCACTTGTATTTGTCTGAGCATTTTTTTAATATTTTTCTAGGTCTATTATTTTGATCTTTGTTCATTTGGGATGGTTATGTTTTCTTCGTTGAAACTTATATTGTTGCTTACTAGATATTTCAACAATCACTTGGTATTTCATTATTAATTAGCGACTTACTATAATTCATCGGTTCATGTGATGTTGTTCATTTGTATTGTTTATATTGTTTAAATGTTTTGTTCATTGGAACTTATGGTGTTGTGTTGTTAGGTTGTTTTTTTAAATGGATTATTTACAGACATTACTTCTTGTATTGTTATTCATATGTGTTGGTATTTTTTAAATATTTTTAAAAATTATTTATCTAATAATTTTTTAGGATGGTGGCAATGTATGATTGCGATAGCAATCGCTGGCTGAACAATCTTTATCTATTAAGGGAAAAGTGGTGCCCGACTTTTTCAAAGAAGAATTTTCAGGAGGGGTATTGTCTTCGCAAAGGAGCGAGAGCACGAACAACTCAATAAAAAGACGGCTGCATGCAACTGCTAACTTGTGTGACTTCTACAACATATTTTGTGGTGTTGTGTCAGAGCGGAGGGAAAAGGAAAATGGTGAAAATCACAAATGTTCCAAGGGTAATGTGGAGATGGCCTTTCCATCGGTAAGCTTATTGAAACATGCTAGGTCTATTTATACTATTGAAGCTTATCGATTGTTTGAAAAAGAGTTCGTTAAAGGGACTTCCTACGATCAAGATGAGTTACACAGTGATACATCTGATAGGGTGTTTCATGTTTCCGGGGTAAGTTGTTTGGAAGAATTCTAGGGTCAAGGATTAGACGGGTATACTTTTGAGCATAATGTTATTTTGAACATAGATAAAGGCTTCATTGATTACACTTGTCAAAAGTTCACCGAGATTGGACTTTTATGTTCCCATTCTTTGAGAGTTATGCATACTTGTTGTGTTCTAAAAGTACCGGATAAGTACATTATGAAGAGATGGAGTAAAGGCATTAAAGAAATCCAAAGTAATGAACTTATTGTTGAGGGGGTATGAAAGACACTGCAGTATGTTCTTCGGTGTGGAGAATGCAAATGGGTAGAAAAATGAATGCACTGCTTACTGCTAGCCAAATGAATAAAGAGGCAAGACTTCTCTATGAGGAGTACTTTAGTAAATTGCAGGAGTTAATTGAAGTAGAAGTAGGTTCGGTTTATGTGGAAGGTGATGTTCAACAAGATGGTTCGAGTTCGGCAAAGATCGTTTTAAACCCTCCTGGATCTCGGGAAAAAGGTCAACGGAATAAGAGATTGAAGAGTACCTGTGAAAAGAAGTGTAATCAAGCAAAAGCAAGAAAAAAGAAAAAGGTGTCGGCACATAGTATCACAAGTGAAGAGGTATTACCCAAGGTATGACAACTACTTTGAAGAATTTTATTCTTCAATGAACAATTGTGCATACAAAATTTGAACAATTAATTACTATGTTTTGAATAGTTTATCATAAGTAGTTTTCCTTTTTGGTGTTATTATTATTTGTATGCAACTAATTTGAAAAGTAGGAAAACTACAAACGTCATACCAGAAAATGTCACAGGTGTTCAGGAATCATCCAAGGTATAATTACTTTAATCATACACAATGAATAACTATGTTTCTTAGGCATAGCTGACTAATGTGGAAGTTCAAAGATCCACAAAAGGTGTACCACAAAATACAGATGCCGTTTTAGTGCAGGTTGATAAAAAAAACTTAATTATATAATTATTATATTTGTTTTTAAATTGATCTATGTTGTGAAGGTACTTATATTGACTGAACTTTGGAATTTATTGTAGAATTTTGCTTCTTTCCCTACAAATATGCCTCATTGCAGATCAACAGAGACCCTAGTTAAAGATCCCAGTGGTGTTCCTTTGCCTCAAGTTGATAATGAACAATTTTAAGTGCATTTATTTGTAATTTGGTCTCTATAGTGAATGTATTTATATTGTTCGTCTTTTGGAGTATGTTGCAGAATTTTGCTCCATTCCATATGAATATGCCTTTTTATGGATCAAGAGGGTCATTAAATAAAGATTCAAGTGGTGTTCTGATGCTTCAGGTTCGTTATGAACGATTTTATAATTCGATCTGCATAATAACTATCTTAATTATGAACAATGTTGCACATCGATATGTCATTGTTGGCTTTTCAACTTTACTTCAGAATGGTGTTCCTTTGTGCATGAATGTACCTTCTGGTGGTTCAAGTTCTCAAGGCAATGTTGTGCCTACATTGAACTTGTTGTCCAATTCCAATCCAAATGATCCAAGTCTTCGTCAGGTGAGTTCATTTAGTTATTTGGTCATTTTGGGATTTACTTGCTATCGTTCTATATATAACATTTCTATCCTTCAAAATTTCTCCTATGTTGTAGAGTACAATTGCAGCAGTTGGATATTATCCCCCATTTTATTTTGATCCAAGAACCGCGGGAGGTTTGACACCGATGATGTATCAATCATTTATTGGTCAAACACCAATAAATGGAGTATGTAATCAGTCTTGTAATAATGATGCATAACTTGTTGATAAATATTAGTCGTACTATGGTTGTAATAAAGTTTTCCTTAAACTAGATCCCGTTTGATATATATTTTGCATATGTTTTGATGTCTACTCATTTTTATTTTTTTTTTTTTGAATTGTGTTGTTAGAAGTATTAATGTATCTTGGAAACTATATGTTGTAGTATTTGACTTGATTTATAATGAAAGGGTTTATATGTCTTGGTAAAATAAGTCTAGTAAACATTTCTAACCTTGTTCGTGAACAACGTCTCATTAGAAAATAAACAACACTTAAATGGTGAATGATGTGGTATATATTTATTGTAACAAATATTCATTTCATAGGGTTTGTGAACTTCAATGAATAATATTTTATGATATAGTGAACAATAATAAAATAGCAAATGAACAAAGTTGTATTTCTTATTGTGAATAAATTTTTTAAAAGTGTTTATTGTATAGGATTTTTTAAAAGTGTTTATTGTATAGGATTTGAATTTTTTGAGTTAAGGGTTCGGATTCAGGGGTTTTTAGTTAGAGTTTTAGGTTTATAATTTATGGTTTATGGTTAAGATTTTGGATTAGGGTTTATGGTTTAGAGGTTAGGGTTTAGGGTTTAAAGTTTAGGGTTTAGGGTTTAGGGTTTAGGTTTCGAGTTAGGGTTTAGTGTTTAGGGGTTAGGGTTTAGGGTGTAGGGTTTAGGGTTTAGGGTTTAGGGTTTTAAGGTCTAGGGTTTAGGGTCTAGGTTAGGCTTAGGGTTTAAGGTTTAGGGTTTTAAGGTCTAGGGTTTAGGGTCTAGGTTAGGCTTAGGGTTTAAGGTTTAGGGTTTAGGGTTTAGGGTTTATGTTAGAGGTTATGGTTTAGGGTTTAGGGTTTGTGTTAGGGGTTATGGTTTAGTGTTTAGGATTTAGGCTTCAGGGTTAGGGTTTAGGGTTTAGGGTTTAGATTAGGGTTTAGGGTTTATGCTGGGTTTAGGGTTTATTTTAGGGTTTCGGGTTTAGGGGTTAGGGTTTAGGGTTTAGGGGTTAAGGGTTTGGGGTTTGGGGTTTATGATTTGGAATTTGGGGTTTAGGCTTTAGGTTAGGTGTTCAGGGTTTATGGCCGCTAATGTTTAGGTTTTTAAGGTATAGAATTTAATGGTTTAAGGCTGTTTGGTAAGGAAACCTCATATTTTTGGATGAATGAACAATGTTAAATAAGATTATGAACATATGATTCGATAAATGAACAAAATCAAATATTTTAATGAACAACATTTATTTGGGCAATGAACAAAAATAATATCTGCAGTCGTTTTTCATTTTATAATAATGTGAAAATTAAAAGAAAACTATCTAATGTCAACTTCTAATGTATCTATTGTTGTTGCCTTACTCTTACTTCCAACTTCGCCTTATGTAGTGTACTGTCTCGCAACAAGTTGTCTTCATCTAGCAAAATTCATGCAGCATACTTTGCTCTTAGTGTCCTTAAGAATGCTTCTTGAAAATTATTTAAATGTCAAAACAAGTTATATAACACAAAAAAATGTTATTGAAATTATTGCTAGATATAATTTAAAATGTAAGCACCTTTTCTTTTTCAAACCCATGTTCCCATGATTGTAAATCACCATAATATGTCTCCATGTGACGCATGGTATAGATTCCACAATCATGAAGATTTATATTATCCTGATAATCAGTTTTAACATAGACTGTTTGAAAATCTTTAACTTCTTCTGCTCTGGGACGGCCACGTTGGATTAGATACTTTGAGAAGAAGTGTTTCTACATTTTGCAAAAGTGAGTTCTATTAGCTTCTAATTTTATAGAAATGTATTTGAAGTATGTGTTTAGGAAGACGTACGTACTAGTAATGTAGCACAATCACCATATCTTGTACTTGGTTTTTCTGGCAAAGTAAGATTGTCAGCAAATTGGAATACAACAAGGAAGAAGTGTTCGCTTCTCAGAATTGGGAAGAACACGTATAGTGTGATTATAATGCACAATAGTAATTAGTTAAAATGAATAATACCATGTAATATATTGAACAAGTGGATAGGTGAGTACATTTACTATAATTTAAATGAACAAACCCATATATTCTAATGAACATGAGAATTAGTGAACATGTATGATATAGTATGGAGAAGCTTACTAAATCTGCTGTATTCAAATCAAGCCAGTTGGTTCTTTGGGTTTCAAGCTGCATGACCCTATAGAACTCCTGGTACTTAAAGGACGGTTTTTGTGCATGTAGGATAGCAATCTACAAATCGAGTAAAAGTCAAATGAAAACAAGGAGAATGCTTATTTTTAACAAACATTTAATGTACGTCAACAAGTGTGACTTACATAGGCATATGTGGTGAAGAAAAATCTACTCGGACGTGTAGGTTGCCTTGTTAATTGCTTCTTGTTCATTATGATAGACCATACATCCAAAATGCTATTTTCTAAATGGCTGTCTGCAGATGCCATTGAAGCTATTGCCTCTTTATCTATCCACAGTCTGTGTGCTTTCTTATGAGCATTGAGCTCGTATAGCTCCTCACTATTGATAAATAGGTAGATGCAATAAATACCATTAACAACTTCATATACAATAAAATTTAGTAGCATTGAATTATATAAATACTTACGTTTTAGGGTGGTCTACATCAAAGGGCAGGAATGCATAATCCACCACAACCTTCTCACTATGGGTAAGCTTATCTTTGATAATGTCCCTATGATCTCTCAAACATGGTGAGCGACATATGAATGGCAGTATTTTTATTACCCGTCTCTTTCTTTGAGGTACATTTTGTAGAGGTTGTTTAACATTGCCTTTTGGCTTTTGGTGTAATTCGTCTTCAACCTGCTGTTGGCCATTATCTTTCTCCTGCTGCATTATGTGATGTGTCGATTTAGAATATTGCAAAGCAATGTCTGCTATTGCATTTATTGATGTATGTTGGCCTTCAGATTCACCTAGACACACCTGTTCATCATTATATGCAGGTGAACTGCTTATTATAGGAGTTCCTTTGATAGGGGAGCTGATTGTAGTAGGAGTTCTCCGCTCAGGTGAAAGTGGGATGCCAAGATCAAAAGTCGGTGGAGTGTAGTCTATTGGAGTTCGGTGCTGGTAATGCTTTAATGCCACAACTTCCATTTTCAAATATGCATCAAAGAATGCAGGATCATTGAAAAAATGCTCATCCTGAGTCAAGCCATGAGTTTCAACCTCATTTGGACATTTCTGAATGTTTGCATATCCATGTGCAATGTGTGATATCACCTGTTGTATCGGAAACCTTTGTCCGGAGGCTGCTATAACTTCAAACAATTTCTCCAGATAATATCCTAGCCGATCAGCATGTACCTGTATTTAGACTCATGTTGATTAATGAACAATATAGGTGAAATGAATGCAATATTATTTCATTGCACCATGCAAAACATTTACATAATAAATTCAAATTCATATAAATAAATGAACACATAACAATATTTTAGTGAACAAGCACAATACACTGTGGTGTACAACTATAAACATGAGTTCATATGAATAACATAATATTTAATGATGTACTAGTGAACAAGTAAAATGTAGTACTTTTACAATAGGATGTCAAAAATACATGTAACTGAAATTAGATGTATATTATTATACCTCAATTAGATCATTGAGCCCTGCCAATGGAGGTTCTCTTTCCCTTCCACATTCTGAACATGGTGGTCGAGGAGCTGGTGGAGGGCAAGGGGTTAATGCAGCAGGGTCAGTGTGCTTTTGGTTGTCTCGTGCCAGGCTTGCGAATTCCTCATGCAAGTGAGTTTCACCTTCACGAATAATTGACTGATAGTTTATTCTATCAATTGTCTTGCCTCTTCCATACTCTCCCGGGAACTCCTTTTCATCTTTATTCCTTTGTTCAACTGCATCTGTTGTCCGATGTATTGCCGTGGGAAACCATCGATCTTTGCATCTCTTCCCTCTAAACTCAACTCTATCCAGATAAAAGAGCTGTAATTCATAACAAGAATAAATCTTAGTTGGTACATCCTAGAATGAATGACATAACAGACATTAGCGCTCAATTATAAATCAGGTAATGAACAAATACATTTAAATCAATGAACAATGTTATTTAGAAGGATTCCCCTTATCATGAGAAACAATAGTGGTCCTCTGAAATATCTAGTGCGATTTTGTTTTCATTTCACTACGGTATCATTCAGACATTGCAGGAGAAATGCGCACCAATTGTATTTAACTATTTCATTAACATCCACCAACGACTTCAATAGTCTGAAGAAACAATCGCCATTCATACTCCCAATAATACATGTTGATATTATATATAACACAAAGTCTCTTTTGAATTCGTCTCCATGGTCTCCTCTATCTAAAATTCGGTCAACCATCTTTCCAACTTTTGGTGACCCTGTTCTACCAAGATTCCACATTATTCTCCATTGTTCAAGGAGTTTGGTATATTCATTTTTTGGTTCACATGTTGAGAGTACTTGAACTTCTAATTGGCCCATAGGTAGTGCTAATGTTGCATGAACATCTTCCTCAGTTATCTCTAGTACTCTATTACCAGAAAGCTTCAATGTGTTGCTTGCTGGATCAAACTTTTGAAGTAACCATGTTGCAAGATCTTTGGGGATGGTTGATGTTCTAACAGATAGGAACCCTCCAAAACCAGTTTCCATTGCAGCTGTCCATTGTTCATAATCTAGCCTCTCAATCAGGAATAACAGTTTGTTACAAGCCATCCTATGGTCTAGATTACCATTCTAAAGTTTGGTTTGTTTGTCAGCCTTTTCAGAATGATTCTTTGCAGCTTTTCTATAGTCAGATTGTTCATTTGAGTTTCTAATCAGCTTAGATGCAAAATGATCATGATGCAATTCAAACCGAACACTCTTTTCAACTCGAGCGAGTTTATCATTGGTGATGGTTTGAACTCTCCTTTTGCGAATGAGTGATTCTTTTCGAACTTGTAGAGTTTGCTCCTCCTCGGAATCCTCAACAATATCTGATTCTTGAAACGGCTGCTGAAAGACACATGTTTCATTATTTTCTTTTGAGCTATTAACCCTGCTACAAAGTTCAATTCTTTAGTCAAAAGATCCTCAATTATGGTCTGCATATTTTTACAAATAAGAAACACATTAACAATGACATCACCAATCGAATGTCATCATTACACTATCCTCTCATGCACATTTAACAATGTGATACCGATCAATATAAATTTCATGGATAAAGAGAATGGTAAATAAAACAAAAACAAAAGTTCAACTAAATGCATAAAGAGAAGTGAATATGAAATTTTGAATAAATCAACGCGTAGAAGTGAACAATTCAAGTTCAACAAATGAACTATTACATTATTACCTATTATTTATATGTCAAATAGAAGGTTTCTTCGCATTAGTTGATTATCTTTATTTAACATTGAATAAAGAGATTTAAGAATATTTAAACTTTCTCCTACAACCTCCATAAAATGAAAATAAGCAAACACACATTACATTCATACTCATCTAACAATTGCACATGCAGATGTGAACAATTCCAATAGTAAAAAATGCAAGAAATAAAATCAACTCAAGGCAAGTTGCACATTAACAATCTTTAAAGTTAAAAGGTACCAATAAACCTCACACTTAAAATGAACAATTACAACTATGAACAATATTGTTGATACATGAATAGATAAAACCATGAACAATATAGTAGGTACAGTAAAAAGATAAGGTACTTGAGTATAAATCGGATATATTAATGAACAATTTTTATTTCGCACCTGAACAAATAAAATCATAAATTCTCAAATAAATAATTAGCAAACTCAAACATCATTATGCAATTGGGGAAGGAAATTCTTCATGCTTATAACAATATTGAATTGTAAGCCAGAATAGCCACTTTATATTAAAATAATAGCAACGTTAATGTGGCTCATATCAAAAAGGCTGAAAACCAACTCCTCTGCCTCTTTCTCTCTCTACCATCCTCTAACTCTCTCTCTCTGTTTCTCTTGACCATGTAAGATTGTTCATTCTCTCTCCCCAATTATAGTACACGCCAAGCTCATGAAGAATTTCAGATCTGCTATTGATTTTGGTACTGATATGGTTCAAATGATTGCCTAGCGATTTCTGTATCATGTCCATAGCAACAACAAGAGCAAGCTGATTACGAAACCCATGCTTTCCAGGTTTGGGTTGTCTACATCTGAATAGTTTTGAATGGGGATTCCATCTATTTCGGGTGAACCCTTGCTGTCAACAATTTTCAACGATTTTGGGTTAGCTTTCAACAAAAAGCAAGCAGATTCCATCGATTTCCCTAGAATCCAATTTTTCGATTTTGATTTTTGATGGGAATTCAATCTAATTTTGGAATTCTTGTGTGCAAATTTTGGTTTAGTTTTTTCATTCAATTAATTATACGTTGTTTCTGGATTTGTTCAATTCACTTAAATACGGGTGTATTCTGGGGTTTTCTGGGTTTATAGCAGAACAATTCGAGTTTGGTTTTCGATGGGAATTCGATCGAATTTTGGAGTTCTTGTCTGCAAATTATGGTTTAGTTCTTTCATTCAGTTAATTCTATATTTTTTTTTCTGGGTTTGTTCAATTCACTTAACTATTGGTGAGTTCTGGGTTTTTCTGGGATTGTAGCAGAACAATTGGAACAGCGAGATGATAGACAAGAATGGGGAAGTTAATAAGAAAATTTCAAATAGCAATGTTAAATACTCGAAATTGTGTATATTTACCTGGGCTTCCTCTTGTAGGTCAATAGTTCTACCTTCCTCAGTTCATCCATTCAAGCAAACTGGAAAAAACGCCCAAACTGTTCTCGCCGGAATTGAACACTGACTGCCGAAGTTGAACAAGAAAGCCAATACTCTGTGTGAAGTTGGTGTAATTGGCTGGAGTAAGATGAAAGTCGTGGATTGCTGCCACCATTAAATAGTTTGAGATAGGGAGAGGGATTTCAGCCATAGATGAAATTCCAAGCAGTTAGTGTTTAAAGAGGAGTTGGAAAGCAAGGCGATGGAATTCTGAATTTTGAGATAGTGGCTGCTTTTTTTTAATTTTTTAAACAAAAATTACTTTGTCCATGTCAGCCTGGGAGCACATGCTCCCAGGTCTATAATATACGTACTGCCTGGTGGGTAGTTATTACAATTAAAAAAAAAAAATCAAAAGTGGTGGGTCATGGTGGTTGGTGCACGGTTTCACCAAAAACCCCAAAAAAAAAAAAAAAAGGAATGGGACATGCTGACATGGACTATGACATGGCTCCTAGGAGCACAAGCTCCCAGGAGCATAATAGAAAATGCATAGATTTTTATGCCTTCTTTTATTTTCCTTTTTTTTAATCTTTTAATTGTTTTGTTTTTATTTCCCTTTTTCTAACTTGCGATCTTTGGCTTCTCTTTATCCCAACTAGTGCCCTCCAACACAACTCCACATTCGTATGTTCTCATTTTGTTTTTGTGATTTGAAAAATCATATAAAAAAATTATAAGTTATATCAAATGTTCTTATATTAGTTAATATCATATTTATAACCGTGTTAATTTATTTTCATTTATAAGTATTTAATGATTTTTGTACAAGGTGTTATGAAATCTTATTTAGAGGCCACTTTGTCATTCAGCTCACAATTTCATAAATGTTCAAATGCCAAATTGACATGTGGACGCTCAACTTCGTTAGTATATGATTAATTAAGATAGTTGACATGAATTAAGTTCGGGTTATTACAACACCTCCTACCACCTACATGCACTCACTGAACTCATCTTCTGAAATATCAAAGTGGTGTTTTCAAATCAAAGAGATAATAAAAAATATCTTCTAAAACCTCCTTCCATCTTCATATACTCATGTACTTACTAAATTTGCCCACATTGATGATACATGTTGTAAAAACCAAATGCTTGTGCTAAGGAATGATCTCTAACTATTCCTTGTCATTTTAGAAACCCTTGTTGCCTCTAGTTATCAAGTTCATCAATTTAACTAGTTGAACAAGATTCTAAATCTAAGCTACTTTGGCCATTCTATTTTCATACCCAATCATTGCGCAGTGTACCTAAGTATGTAAACTTTTGAATTGAACTTCTCTTGTTGGTCCTTCCGTAGATGTGCAAATATAGTTGACTCTTTTAAACATGCACTTTTGAAATTTATTTAATGTTGAGAAGAATGGATGCTTTAGATTAAATATTTTCATGAAATAACCTACCATTCTATATGCCCAAGCCTTCATGATGGGATCATTTGGAAAGAGAGAATTTGCCAGGAATCTAATGCCACCTACTCTAGGTCTTTCAGGGAAAAAGGGTAGTACTCCACAATTCCCAAATATAATAGGAATAATAGTTGTACTAGTCGATACAGGTTGCATACCAGTCGTTAAACGAATTTTCTTGAACATAAACACGTATGTTTTCTTGAACGCTTCAAGTAATTTATTTGTAACTCTAACAGAGAGAATCTCTACACTATTAGATAGGTAGAAGACACCAACACAAACTGTAGTATACTCTTTGTATGAAATTCAAAAAATTAATAAGCACTCTACTAGAGGGAGAGACCCGCTTTATCAGTTTTTCATTTCGAATTTTCTCCTTTTTCAGTAGGAGTTCTGCTCTGATGGTTAAGCTCATGAGTTAAACTATCGCCTGGAAAATTCTTTGATATGTATATGTGTTCAATAGATAAAGAAAACTAGTTAAGTTATAATTACTAACGCAGGAAGTGCCCTTGCACTACATGTTTGACGATTTTTTTTTTCCCCACAAAACCAAGTAGCCCTTTGCAATCAGTTCAGATAAGAAAAGTCTAGGGGCTAAAAGATTAAGAATTTTTCAATTCTTTTTATAACTAAAAGATTCCCTTTCTCCATCATAGAATCATCACATTCTACTTTATCAAAACTTCCACTACAATATCTGCAAAGTTTTTCTCATTCTTTGATTCTTAGTACTACTAATGCTCATTGTTGGCATTTATCCCAAGAATAAAGTCATCTTCTTCATTAAAAAAATCAGGAACCCAAAGATTTTTGCTTATCTTTTTGAAGTTTTAGGCAATCTTAAATCAGTAGGGTGTATGTTAAACTTACATCTTTCTTGAACTTTTGCTGCAATGGTTTTCTCAATTCAGCTAAATCTTTCATGAATTTTGAAGCATAGACCCGACATCTTAGAAACCTTTCTAGTTGCCTTTTTATCTTCAATCCTTTTAGCATGATTTTCCATTTTTTTAAAATATATTTTTGTAAGATGATTTGTCTAACTTTTATTTTTGGACCCAAAAGTTCTATTTATTGTTTTGTATAAATGCACTTGTTCTTTCCAAGGATAACAGCATGGTCCATGCATCTTTGAGCAACAATTAGAATATCATCTCTATGCTTTTATATAGTTTTAGAAAAGATATGAAGATCATTGATGTAAATTTGACTACAATGCCTAAGATATTTAAAGATGTTTTCCATCCCTTTTTGGAATATTTTGAGATGCATTTTTAAGACGAAGTGATATCACTATCGACTCATAATGTTCTTGAGAAACACTATAACTACTTGAAGGAATGCTTTCTTCATCCATTTTTGCCCACCAGTATCCACTTTTACGGTCCATTTTTCAAAACCAAGACACTACTTGGATTCTATTGAAAAGAACTATCTTGCTAGGAATATAATAGCTATCAGAGACAACATTATCATTAAGTTTACTAGTCTGAACCCGTGCTTTGCACGGTGCATACTACGGTAGATAGTTGGTATTTGTGTGTATATGTGTATGTGTTTGTGTGTGTGTGTGTGTGTGTGTGTGTAGAGCGAGAGAGAGAATCAAAATAATATAGTAAAGCTCAACAGAAACTCAAATTTATTGAAAGATATAAGTAGATAGAAATTTCATGTACAACCGTTAAAACTCAATTATTAAAACAACAGATGATTGTAAAAGACATGATGTAAAGTATGACAGAGATTATATGTAGTCCAAATATAACTAAAATCATGCTAAACGTCACCCGTGTTTTGCACGGTGCGTACTACGGTAGATAGTTGGTGTTTGTGTGTGTCGGTGTTTTTGTGTGTGTGTGTGTGTGTGTATAGAGCGAGAGAGAGAATCAAAATAATATAGGAAAGTTCAATAGAAACTCAAATTTATTGAAAGATATAAGTAGAAAGCAATTTCGTGTACAACCGTTAAAACTTAATAATTAAAACAACAGATGATTGTAAAAGACATGATGTAAAGTATGATAGAGATTATAGGTAGTCCAAATATAACTAAAATCATGCTAAACGACATGTTGATATGTTAATTTATGGCGCCAATGACGGAGAATCCACCTTCTCTTCTTGTACCTATAGTAAAAATTATGTTCTTAGTAATTATTTGATTAACAATGGTATAATTAAAGCCTGTAATTGCATCATGTGTACCTGGTGTACCTAGCATCAGTATTCCGTAAGTAAAACACCTCTTCCTCCCAACTAACTGGCGCAATAAGAGTGATAGGCAATTCTACCTCATTGTGTCGTGGAGTCTCCACAACAAATACCCATGGGTTTTCTATATAATCATCTATAATCGCATATAGAGATAGATGACCATATGGCTGCAGAAAATGATCTCATGAGATAGTTAGTAATTGAAAAATAAACTGTGCAAAATGTTGTAAATAGTACAATACTTGAGCTACGTATGAATCCAATTCTGTTGTACTTGTATGCAGAAGAACCCGAGCATCCTCATGACGAACAATAAATGTTCTATAACCTGTATGATCTCGCAATAAAATCCTGAAGATGTACCTATAATTCATATAGAAGAATATTGTACGTAATAATGTACAAAGACAACTTGAAATGTATGGTGAAGATTACTTAACAATAAAAACCCATTATCCATACCTTTTCTGAGTTAAACCTGGAGTTGCACATGTACAATAAGGTACATTTAGAGCAAATACATAAGTGTTGGCACTTTTTTTGCAAATAGTGCAAGCGTCATAAAGCAGTGGATAGATCTCATCCATATATGCAAAAATGCAAAAATATCTAACCTGTATATAGTAAAATAGCATTACGTTTTACCTAACCTATAAGCATGAAGTTATTTGTTATATGAGTATGTGTCTTACACTTTGCATAGCTATGTATTCATTTAATCTTATTCTTTTTGCAGCAAACAACTTCTCCAGATTTACAATCCTCAATGTTTTATTGCGCATGAAATCAAAGTGACGCATCACACCTCTGGTCCCAGAGTACCTAATGCATACAATGAGAGTATTATATTCGACAGCAATTATATATAACATGGATGGTGAATGAAACACACAGGTAATGTTTACTATCCTTCAAAGTCCTCTGTTGTCTAAATATCTGGATTAATCAGCAATCGACTTATTGGCAAAGTAGAAACTGATATACCTATAAGTGTAGAGATGTTAAAAAATTATATATTACAAAAGGATACCATTGTAGTGTTAAGAAATAAACACATTTACATACAAAAGATATGGTGATTGGATTTGGAGGGTACCTTCATAAACTCTAATGTGCACTCTCGAAGCAAGGAGTATATTTTCTTCATATAAATGTTGTTGAAGATAGGTGCCCTCCACCTCCACAAAATCTCCCCACAACGTTAATCGCAAAGTCTGCATTCTGTATTTATAAATTATATGTGCTATTATTGGGCAATAAAAATACATTAATAAGGAAGAATAAACGATTAGTGATGAAAATACAAACCGCATATTAGAAAGTAGCAATTCTCGTTTTGCAGTGCCCCTAGTTCTTGTCTTTTCCAAAGGAGATAGAGCAACTACCATGCAAATGTGTCTGTACCAAAACAAAATTAAAGAATGTTATAAATATCTACAAAACCATATAAGTAGAATCGCCATATGTAAATTGTAATCTGTAAACTATATATACCTATTATGTTATCATGTAACTTAAGACATCGTGGGACATCGATAAACGATACAAAGGGTGGTAAGTGTTGGTAGGGAATGTCAGGGCAATCATTAATGACACCTTCAAGTCTCATTCGTGGCGTAAAAACCAACTTCAAATTATTGGTAACCACATTCCTTTCTCTGTCTGTTGCAGTATCAACTGAGAGCCCGGAGATGTGGTAAACATTGCCAGCTTTGAGTATAGAGTTCCACCGATTAATTGCGTCATCACCTTCCATGATACCTAATATCTCAGCGTGCTATAAAACAATATCGTGATTTGATATTCAATATACATCTACATGTTGGTCACATTTTAAGAACTTAGATTAGCTCCGTACCTGGTAGTCCATGAATATAACTTTCCAAATTTTGCGTTGTTCGTAGGTATGAACCTTCATGAATCTCATGAGACGAACAATTACTGTCACAGATCTATTGCCAGGATTGATGGCACATATCGGCATCGAACTGTGTACTAAACTTGTCATGTCTATAATCATAAAGAAAGAAATGAAATACATATAGATTAGCCCAATATGTAACAAACTAAAGGCTGTTGTAAACATAAAACACTAAG
The DNA here is from genome assembly GCA_029747015.1 of Carnegiea gigantea. Lineage (NCBI taxonomy): Eukaryota > Viridiplantae > Streptophyta > Magnoliopsida > Caryophyllales > Cactaceae > Carnegiea > Carnegiea gigantea. Next base: position 695,178 of record JAKOGI010000160.1, on the reverse strand, counting down.
TTCAAATGTGTAATACTATTGACAACAGCATAATTAATGGGCTGGGACTAACCAAGAATCAGCAACATCGTTAAAAACTTCACGGTAGATGATGTTCTTGGTCATATTATTAGGCACACCCTTTTTATTACAAATCAGAAACCTTAGCCCTGAAGGTGAAGTGACGCGAGACATTGCCATATATAATTGACCATACGAGAATACAGGTTTTGGTAGATATACACCTACATACTGCAATGTTTAACCTTGACTTGTGTTAATTGTCATTGCAAATGCCAATTTCAAAGGGAATTGTCTCCTCTTCAAGGCAAATGGTGAATCCTTATCCGAAGGACTTAAATCAATACGTGGGATTGTTACCGTTTGTCCTACATTTCGGCCAGTCAAGATTTTTGCTTGGATGACCTTACTTTCAAGTCTTTGAATAGTCAAACGGGTGCCATTGCATAAGCCAATTGAAGGATCAAGGTTTCTTAAAAGAACAACTGGAGCACCAACTTTCAGCTCAACTTCATGATTTGGGAAACCCGAAAATTTCATGCCGTGTAACAGTTCTGGTGGATTAATATCATCAATGTAAGAATTGGTAGTACATGGTAGGAATGTGTCCGAACTTAGATATGTACGACTACTACCCAGAAGTATCGCCAAGATCCGAGAGTTCAAATCATCGACATCTGCGTTTAATGATGCCAGTATACAACGATCTTGAAAGTATTGTTCATCTTGGTATCTATGAAGTATATTTGGGTAGATGAACTCTATCAAATTTGTGAGACCGTTGTTGTCATTATTGATGATGAATTCTTCAGGAATCTGTATCCAATCTGGCTCGCTACTTCCTAAAAATGGATACCCTCGTACGGAACCATTTCCAACGTTTAGGGTCCATTCGGCAAAACTGCTCAATCGTGCTTGTGCATCATGACTTAAGTTAGAATTCATTAGCCTCATGTTCAGCTTGAGATGTCTCATAGTACAATAAGGCCAAAATATTGCTTTTGAGATTGACGCTGCAACTACACCTGCCCGATTACCCTTAGTTACAACTGAAAGCACTTGCCTAAAATCGCCTCCAAAAATGAGCAATTTTCCCCCAAAAGGTTCATTGGTAAAACAAACGTCCCTGAAGGTGCGCTCAACAGCTTCAAATATGTATCGATGAGTCATAGGAGCCTCGTCCCATATTATCAATGATGTTTCCCTTATTAGTTCTGCTAATTCAGATTGTTTTGAAATTGAGCAAACAGATGTCTCATGTACATTAATTGGTATCTTGAATATCGAATGAGCTGTTTTTCCCATAGGCAGCAACAAAGCCGCTATACCAGAGGACGCAACTGAAAGCACTATTAAGCCCTTGGACCTGATATAAGCAATAAGAGCTTTCTAAAGATATGTCTTCCCTGTGCCACCACTACCATAAATAAAAAAGCAGCCTCCCTCTCCACGTTCATTTGACATAGTTATGGATTGAAAAACTCGCATTTGATCCTGATTTAGTGTCCGAAGGTACGTGTCAAGGTTGTCTTTCTCTATTGATACATCATAGTCAAGTTGCTCCCTAATAAGTCTATTACCTGTTTGCCGCAACATCTCAGGTGAAGGTAAGGGCATAGGAGGATAGTCCGTTAATGACCTTCCATTTTTATTTAAAATTAACTCAAGCTCATACAATCCAAGGTTCCTCCTCTGTTCACTGCTTATCTCCAATTGGGGATTTCTTTGCTCTCGTTGTAACCTTCTGAGAAGGTCATCAGTGAGATCTTCCCAATGTGCCTCCCATAATTGATCAGGTTATCCCCCTTCTGAGAACATAAGCATTGAACAAAACATACTCCTTAGTTCAGCCCCAATTGCCCATGTTGATGCTTCTGTCAATGCTTTATCCCACTCATTAGTGTCATCTAACAACCCACGTGCTAAGCAAGCTTCTTTAAAGGTTGAATGCAGGGTCCCATTAACAGTTCTTAAGTCTTCATAACATGTTGCACCCCGAACAATATACAACAACATTCTTAGATAATATCTTTCCCCCATGTTAGGGTGAGCATATGGTATTCGACCTATGGAAACCCTTTGTTGTCTTATAGTCCATTTCTTAAGGCTCTTATTCCATACATAATGAGTTGGGAATTCTGCATAAGTATATCTTCTTGCATTCATATCTGCTATATTTACGCGAAACCACCTAATGAGCATTGTCACCTTCTCTGTTGCTTGATTCACCACATCATGAAGGTCATTTCGATCGTTGAAGACAATGAATTGTTGTCCTGGTAGGTGGTATTGTAGCAATTCGACAGATGGATAACGATGTGTTATATCAAACTCAAATATTCTCCAAATTGCATCTACGGGTGAGATATAACGACAATCTAAATACTGTTGTATTTCATCAACCCGTCTATATGAAGGTCCTGCTCCATCATCGGTACTGTGAGTATTGTCTTGAATAACAAAAGTTGCTCGATCAGGTCCCTTATGCATATACTTGTGAAGATACTTAATAACCTTCTTCTGAGCGCAGCGCTCAACATTTATATGCGCGTCATATTTGACACAAAGGTCACAATTGTATGGTACAACCCACCTGTTATCAATGTTCGTACCACGAATAGTTACACTTCTCCTATCGTCTCTACGCCTATATTTGACAAACCCATTCTCTTCAATAATGGTCTCATTAGAGAAGGTCTTTGGATAATGTTTTGTGCACTTACTACCATCCATACATGGGGCATAAGAAACACCACTACCACATGGACCATGAATCATGTGTTTTGTAACTATTTCAAATGCTAGAGGATCAATAACATTATCAGGTAGCTCAGCAGATATAATGTTATCAATATCTTCTGCACAGGTTGGCTTATCCTCATTTGCTAAAGTAAGCAAAATATGAGCAAGTGGTAAGCCTCGCTTTTGGAATTCAATAACATGTATATCTGTGAATAGGAGAAATGAGAAACTTGAGTGATAGAATAAATAGTGCTATATATGTGTACAATGAAGAAACACAAAGTTGGAGGAGAAACACACCTGCAATGACTTTGCCAAATAATTTTTTCTCCTTAAACTCTCGAGTCAGCTCTTTTAGTTTTAAGCGAAATACTCGAGCTAAAATGTCAGGTCGGTCACTGGCGCTTTGGCCAGGTTGTTGGGATAGTGCCTCCATAATTTCAGGCCAGTTTGGGTTGCAAGTGAATGTCACAAAAAAATCTGGATAGCCCAGTTGACAACAAATGGCCATTGCGTTAAGAAAGTGTTGCCTCATGTAACGTGAGCCCCCGTGAAAGTTGCGGGTAATATTAACCTCTTTCCAACTGCAGTAGGATCATTCTCTCCAGCAGTAATTGCATCTTGTAGACCACTATACAAATATGCTCGGAGTATACCTTGGTGACTTCGTATGTAATTCAATCTCTATGCTTCTATTGCAGTATAACAATCAACAATGAATTGAAAAAATAAACGACCAGAACGAAGTAAAATGTTCCACTCATTCACTCGATATTGTATCAAGAATGCATAGAACTCTCGCATTGTGACATATCTTCTATTGTGCTTGACCCTTCAGCGCATGGAATGTGTTCTGACCAACCATCAGTTCCATATGGAAATAAAAGGGGATATTGGAGAGGCATATAAGATGGGTGAGTTTCATATATACGCTGCAAGTTTCCATCTATCTTGCAGACAATGATGTCTCGGGTTTCCCCATAAGTATGCTCACCACCCACTATGAGAGATGCCACTTCATCTGCTGTGGGTCTTGTGTATTGGTGCCCTGGCCGTGCTTCAATGATGCGTCTTCTTAAGTCAACAATATTGTTGGCATGTAAGACATCCCGTGCATTTCGAAAGACCCGCACATAAGGATTTGTGGAATCAAGCATTCGTTGTAATGCCTCCAAAATTATTAGATCAATGCCGTTAACACTTTGCTGGCTATTCAAAGCCCTGCATCGGTTTTGTACTTCATCATGTGTGTCGTAGATGTACAATTGAGCAAATCTTGGCTTTCTTCCTTGTGTCGGCAGTAAAGAACCAATGTGATGGTAGTTTTGGCCACTGATACGGAAGGAGTAAGGACCATGACCGTCTATTACAGCGTAATCAATTGTCCCACCTATTGAAGTAAATGATAGCATTGAGTTGTAAGCTCTAAGATATCGGGAGAAATTTGGATCATTCAGTAATGTGTCTAGGGGAGGAGGAGCTGGAGGCAAGCTTGACAATATGACTTGGCCATTTTGACAACATAAGGTGAATCGCGGCTGAGAAATGCTGCTACTTCTAATCTTCTCACCTAACCACATAGTAGCTTTGCAGTGGCAACATGAAACCATCTTTCCGGTGAATGACCATCGCTCTGTAAATTTTCTATATGGGTTAGAGTTCAGAGTAGTAGGCAGTGCCTGATATTGACTTTGTAGATTAGTAGTGTTTGTTGCAGCACGGGATATGGCCAATTGTAATGCTCTCGCTTCTGCTTGATATCGTTCACATTCTTGCATATATCGTGTAGCTGTCTCATCTTGATTACACCACGTAAATACCCTCCATCTTACAGTAAGTCGAGCTAGCCTATTTTGTAAACCATTTTGAATTCTTTGACTGCTTGGTGGGTCTCTATCCATAACTGTATTCTAATTGTTAGTGTCCCAGTTTGAATTCTAATTGTTCAAATCTATTAATTGTTCACGTTCGCCTAGTAACACTATAATTTATAGCCTCAATAAAGAATCCTTTGTTTAATGGAAGATCAATATTATTTGCATTTTATTTAGTATTGATTAGTGTATAATTTTTCTTGCGTAGCTTTAGTCATGTGTTCTTTTTCACAGTCATTTAACATAGGAATTGTCTACAAACACTGGCCTGTTAATATTGGATGCTACCTAATTTGATTACTTTGATATTCTATTGTACTAAATGAAATAAGTCGATGTGATTTTTATTGTATGTTATTATTTTTTAATTTATTTATTTTTTATATTGTATTTCTTGTTGTTTATTTTTTATTTTTTATTTAGTATGTTTTATTTTCTATGGGGTATATGGGTTTTAATTTTTAATTTATTTTTTTTGTACTGTTTGTATTTTGATTTTTTATTGTTAATGTTTTAATATATTAATATTTTTATTTATTTTGTATGTTTTATTTTTCACTTTTTGGAATTTTCTATAGCCTTTGTTTGGAATAAAACTAAAAAGATAAAAAGTTTAAAAATAAATAAAGGAAATTAAAAAATAAAAAATAAAAAATAAAAAAATGTAATATAAAAATTTAAAAGTTGAAAATTAAAAATTAAAAAATAATAATTTAAAAATAAAAAAATCAAAAAATTAAATATAAAAAATTAAAAAATTAAAAAATTAAAAAATAAAATATATAATTTAAATACAAAAAATAAAATTAAAATAACTTAAAAAATTACGAAATAAAAAATAAAAAAATTTAAAATAAAATAGAAAAATGAAAATATTAAAAATTAAAAATTTAAAAATTTAAAATAAAAAGCTTAAAAAATAAAAAATTACAAAAATAAAACAATTCCAAAGTACGATAATTTATAAAAAAGTAGTATAGTAAACTTTCTAGTGCAAGTTTGGTTAGAGTTTTTCATTTTTGATTTTGTATTTTTTAATTTTTTAATTTTATACTTTTATAATTTGTAAGTTGTAATTTTTAATGTTTGATGTTTAAATTTTTTAATTTTTTAATCTGTAACTTTATTTTTTATTTTTTAACTTTTCAATTTGTAATTGTATTTTGTAATTTTCGGGCTTAATGTTTTCTGTTTTTTTGTATTTTTAATTTCTAATTTTTAATTTGTAATTTTTTAATTTTTAACATTTCATATTCCAATTTTATATTTTATGTATGTACTTATTTATTTATATTTATATTTATATTTTTTAATTTATATTTATTTTTTATTGTTCATTTCTTATTTTTCAGTTTTTTAGCTTTGTATTTTTTATTTAGTATTTAGGTTTTTTAAATTTTTAATTTTTTAATTTCTTTGTTTATTTCTTCTATTTATCATTTTTTAATTTTTTTGTTTTTAATTTAAAATTATGTATTTTGTATTTTTTATATTTCATATTTTTTTATTTTTTATCTTTTTAGTTTTATTCCAAACAAAAGCCACATTTTTATATATTGGAATAATGATTTTCATGGTAGTCGTTAGTATTCCAGTTGGAATTCTAATTGTTCATAGTGATATTGTACATTTTGTTTCTTCGAAGGGTACACAATGTTGCATTGCTAATTTGATTATTTGGATATTCAATTCTACTAAATGAAATAAATGGATTTGTTTTTATTTTTGTGGAATTGCTAATTTTTATTTTCAGTGGTTTTAGTCTTTGTTTAATTTTGTTGCATTTTTTTTGGATTTCCTTTTTCACTTTGAGGGGGAAAGCGTTTGATTAATGAAAGAAATTACATTTAGCAAATCAAAATTCAAAATTTAAATATTAAACATGAGAGACATAATGTAATATAGTTATATTTGATAGCGAAAGCACGACATTTATAAGTAGATACAAAAAGAGTACAACATACAATTTAATAGACAAAATTTGATAGATGGTAATCTATATGTATATATATTGAAAATACCTACAACTTCCAAAGGTCAATGGCCAAAGAGATTCGATAATCACCTGGGAATTAATATTGTTTAAACAGGCAGAAAGAATTAGTTATTAATATTATCTCAAGATCAATATATTAGTGGGGGGAGGGGAGAAAATGATTATATTGGTATTTCCTTTTTATGTATACCATAGAATCTTGCAAAATTCATAAACCTGCATCGGAGAATGTGAATTATGAATTTACAGGCCATAAAAAGATTGAAGTTTCCGGAATTCAGATTAATTAGCAAATAAATCTACAGACTTGAAGTATCACCAGAAGAACGCATAATATCGAGGATGCAAAATTCGTAAATCGGCTATGAAGAAAGGTTGAATTATGCATCTATAGAGTGGATATAACACAATTTTACGCATCTACAGAGTAGATATGACACAATTTTACACAATTTAAATTGAGGGGGAAAGCGTTTGATTAATGAAAGAAATTACATTTACAAATCAAAATTCAAAATTTAAATATTAAACATGAAAGACATAATGTAATATAGTTATATTTGATAGCAAAAGCACAACATTTATAAATAGACACAAAAAGAGTACAACATACAATTTAATAGACAAAATTTGATAGATGGTAATCTATATGTATATATATTGAAAATACCTACAACTTCCAAAGCTCAATGGCCAAAGAGATTCGATAATCACCTAGGAATTAATATTATTCAAACAGGCAGAAAGAATTAGTTATTAATATTATCTCAAGATCAATATATTAGTTGGGGGGGAGAAAATGATTATATTGGTATTTCCTTTTTATGTATCTGTAATAAACGAAAACGATTATATTTTTCTGGTTCTGAATTAATTACTGAATATGGACGGATGAGATTGAAGTGAGGAGTAATCCGATGGCCCAGAAGTTCTAATTTTTGACAGTGAGGATTATGGAATTGCTAATTTTTATTTTAGTTGTTGTAGCCTTTGTTTAATTTTGTTGCATTTTTTTTTTTTTGATTTCCTTATTCACTTTGAGGGGGAAAGCGTTTGATTTATGAAATAAATTACATTTAGCAAATCAAAATTCAAAATTTAAATATTAAACATGAAGGACATAATGTAATATAGTTATATTTGATAGCGAAATCACAACATTCATAAATGGATACAAAAAGAGTAGAACATACAATTGAATAGACAAAATTTGATACATGGTAATCTATATATATATATATATTGAAAATACCTGAAAATTCCAAAGGTCAATGGCCAAAGAAATTCGATAATCACCTAGGAATTAATATTATTCAAAAAGGCAGAAAAAATTAGTTATTAATATTATCTCAGGATCAATATATTAGTGGGGGGGAGAAAAATGGATATAGAAGACTTAATTGGATATAAAAGAAGACTATATCATGCAATATCCATGTAAACTTCATCGTACAACTATTGTAAATTTCTCTCAAAAAATAGGCTTAACTTTAAAAATAGGCTTAACTCTAAAAATTGGGAGATTTTTTAATCAAAAAACAACTAATCTAATTTTAAATTGAATATTATAATTTTTTAAACTTTCTTAGCAATATTAAACAAAAAGCCTAAAGAATAGTAAATTGAATTACGCCTTAGCACTTCTATCATTGTTGTTGATCAATTATCAAAAGCTTTCATTTTCAATTTTTCATGTATTTGCAAGCATCACTAATATTCAACAAAAGCCTATGTTTTGGAGCTTTCATAACATTGGTCAATTGTTTTTCATTTTTAATTATCAAAGTTCACCCATATATAACCGAGGCCTCTTTGCCTGCCTCATTCTTTGCCTGCCTCATTCTCTCTCTCCTCTCCTAATTGTCTTCACTCTCTCTCTCCTAATTGTCCCTCTCTCTCCTCTCTGCCTGCCTCTCGAAAGCTCTCTGTTACTTCGACCTAGCCATGTACGCCATGCCCAGAAACACCGCCGGTTTGTTGACTTGAAAACCACCCAAGTGATGCCAAAACACCACCACCCCCGCCCCAAAAAAACCCACGAGCCTTGATCTACGAAATTCGGATGAGAACCACCACTGCTGTTTTGTAGATCTGTCGAAATCAAGCATGAGAAAGGAACCACGTGCCACTGTGGTGGTGGCGCGTGGGCGCACGTGCTTGCAATGGCGGTGTTTCTCCGATTTTCTTTCTATGGCTGCGTAAATCGGCAATGATGTGGGGTTTTTAGACGAAGAAGATCCTGAAACAACCTTCGTCGGCAGCGTATGACGTTCACGCGCCACCTCCCCAGTGCGTTTCTCTGGTTTTCTTTCTAGGGCTGCGTAGATCGGCGATGATGCGGGGTTTTGGGAGGAAGAAGATCGTGAAACGACCTTCGTCGGCGGCGCGTGGCGGTCATGCGCCACCCCTCCCCGATGTCTTCTGATGGGTGTGGTCCTAGTTTTCTTTGTTTCCGTTTCCTAGTTTCCTTTGTTTCCGTTTTCTGAGCCGACATGGAGATTAGGGCAGAGGAGGGTTGGGAGTTAGGAATTTTGGTTTGAATCTGGATTTGGGAACATGTTAGGCATGAATTTAACAACATCTATATGTAGTGTAATACCAAATTTATAGAAAAGTTCAACCTGTGGGCATTAAACGTGTTGGGCATGAAAAATTTATAGAAAAGCACTGGTCCAGACACTACAGATAGAATCTGGATTTGGGAACATGTTGGGGATGAATTTAACACACAAACACATACACACACAAACATGTTTATGGGCATTAAACGTGAGGATTGGAAGCCTTCTAGGCAAGAAAAATTAGCTATTAACATGTTTCTAGGCATTAATACCAAAAAATCAATTACAAAAAACAAATAACATATTTGTGGGCATTAAACGTGAGGATTGGAAGCCTTCTAGGCAAGAAAAATTAGCTATTAACATGTTTCTGGACATTAATACCAAAAAATCAATTACAAAAAAGAAATAAAAGACTGACCGGAGGATTGGAAGCCTTACAAATCAGATCGAAGGGCGTGATGTAGACAACTGGATTCGGAACAGAAGGGTTTTGTGAATTTTCACTGTGAAACAATTTTGGTGGCAGGGTAATGGATTCCGGTTAGAAGGAGATTGATTGTGAATGTTATTCTTATTTCCTTTTCATGTATCTGTAATAAAACAATGTTATTCGTATTTCCTTTTTATGTATCTGTAATAAACGAAAATGATTATATTTTTCTTGTTAAGTTTTATTTGGTTCTGAATTAATTACTAAATATGGACAGATGAGATTGAAGTGAGGATTAATCCGATGGCCCAGAAGTTCTAATTTTTGACAGTGCAGGAAAAAGCCACGTCAGAAATACATTGCTTTTATATGTAGTATAGATTTGCAATTAAATATTATTATGGTTTTTTCTCCCTTTTCTTCGGCATAATTTCTCACCGTGATGCAAGACAAGTGCAAGCATTCTTAGTGTAACACCCCCAGATTTCGAATCCTTTATTTACTACTGATTTAACCTGAATGGCAGCAGGAACTCCTAACGGGGTGTTACCGCCGTATTCCCTTCTTGGAAATACCAGGCTGGATATCATAACTGACATTTAAAACAAAGTCTTTACGAATCAAAGCCCACCATATATGGGTCCAAGAATTTTAATACAAAACTTGAACATCATAATTAAAGCAGCTAAATTCTATTACAACTTCTAAAATCCTTTTTAAGCACAACCAGCATTCGAGCCTCGCTCTACTCTCCTGTCCCCAGCCCCAAGTATAGCTAGATCACCTGAAAACAAAACATTTTATAATTGTGAGATAAACTTAGTAACATTCACCCCCAACGGTCAAAGACACGTACAAATTCATTTTTGAAAACATTTTAAGGAAAAGGGGAAACAACAACACGTTTTCAAGGTACACAACCCATTATCACCATCTTCCAAAAAAGAAAAATCAATTTCAGAATCACACTTCCCTAGTTCCATTCAAAATGTTCAGCTTCAGATAAGTCTTAGGTGAGCGACCTCAGTGGGTCTCATGGCCTGCGCTCTAACATAGCGCAGCCGCTCAACTCTTTCCTAGCCTACCGCCATCATCAGGCGGTTACCGCTTAACTTTCCTGGCCTACCACCATCATGGGTGATTACCGATAACCTGGCCCACGTCTCGATTGAGTACGTGGCCGCTCACATGCATGCACCTATTACCCGGGGAAGGCTATGGCCTTCAATCAGTTCCAATCGATTTAACTCACCCTATTTAGTTCCTTTTAGTTAATGGATACCAACTTGACACATTCAATTTCATTCAAATTTAAATATTTCTCCCAATAGAAATCAGAATGCAGAAATAGAACTTCAAATACAATCACAGTAAGTTTCAACTTTTACAATAATAAGTTTCAACTTTTACAATATGGAGATTTCCAACTTCCAGACCAAACACAGCATTCGGTTCCCATCAAGGAACCATCCATAAATTTCACACCAGTATTCATCCCATTAGAAAGGAATGCCAAGGAATCAATACAAGAACTCCCAAAACTTTCATGATTTCAGTAACACAGGGGAAAGGTTAGGGCATGACTGTTACCTGGATACCGTACAATTTACGGGCTCGGTTACTTTAATGAGGGTTCACTGTTCTGCACCTGGGCCCAAAAACAACCCATAGTCAGTCCACATTCAGTGTAGGGCACCCCTGGGCCTCCCCCAAATTTAAAAAGAGGTTTTCTAGATCTTTATTCAGCCAACCCTATCCGGGGTAAAGGTTCGGCTGGCCAGTTATGGGTCCAACTTTCAAAAAAAAAATATAACTCTAGTCCTCGATATCCGATTCTAGTGTTCTGGGTCAATCTAGAAACCTTACAATGTCCTCTATCTTTTCTATGTTTAGAGCTTGGCTCGGTTATGCCCCGAACCCGGTCAAATTTTTGTTTCTTCCGGTAATGCCAAAGACTGTCTTCCCCAGGACAGTCCCGGTAAATTTTATGAAAACTCGGGCTACGCTACTCCAAATGACCCAATTCCAAAACGACATTATTTGACACATCTAGAGGCTCCTACTCAGTAAATTTCACAATTTTTGGCCACCAGTACTAGCCTAGGAAATTTTTCTAATTTGAGGGCGAAACAGTCCAGATTCTGCTTTCCCAAATTCTACCCAGATTTTTACTCCTAAATTTCCATCCTCATAACATTTTCTTCCGACTTCCAAAAATCATGTTCTTACCCAATCCAGGAAGATAATTTTGTCTACTAAAACTTTCATGTTCAGAACTTCTGCAAATTCACAGCACAACCAAGCATAAAAATTCAAAAACCGCACCCTATGCCTGCAGTTTCCAGTTTTGATAGGGCTCGGTATTTTGGCCATAACTCTCTCCATTTAACTCCAATTCATCCAATTCAAAAACCCATGTAACCTTCGCATCTTAATATAACAACTATAAACATTTCATAATTTTTGGACAACCAGAAGTAATTAGACCAAAATTTTCAAAATTGCGTAAAAAATAATGTGAATTCTGTCCAGATTGTTCGACCCCTTTTTGCATGGTTTTCGCTTGTTTCAGTTACTCAAAAAAATACGCCTGTACCCGTTAGACATGTTTAAACCCTCCCCCAGAACCAATCATGCCAAAGAACCCACTTTTACCATTAAATACCAAAATAACGTTAAAAATGCTGTTATTAGTACCTTTGATCGAAACCGGATCTAGATCGAGGAAAACTCCTTTGTTCAAATTCAACGCCAAGAGTGCTGAGAAAATAATAAAGGTTATATCAAAATCTTCATTTACGAAGGTCATAAAGATTCGCAAGAATAAAGGGGATTAAAAAGAGAACAAAAGAGATGGAAAAAAAAACTTTTGGATGCATAATCTTGATCTTCTTACCAAAAAGAAGAGGAACGGCCGGTGGGGTGGCGGCACTAGGGCGGCTAGACGATGGTCGACGACGGTGTAAAGGTAGAGAGAGCGAGAGAGAGAGAGGGAGAGAGGAGGGCGTGAGGGGGAAGTGGGGGAATGGGTGGTTAGGGTTTTAGGTTAAAAAGAAAAGAAAAGGGGGGAAAAATACACTTTCAAATTTTTTTTTTTTAATAAGAGGCAGGCGGCAGATCATGGGGGGTTAGGGTATGTATTTTTTTTTTTTAATATTCATAATAGAATAATAGTAATAAAATAATGACAATGATATTAGGAGTTTTATAAAAATCGGAAAGAGAAATTTTGGAAATTTTAATACTTCCTAAAAATATATCAAGAACTTTATTAGAAGAATTTCACGAGGATTAATTGACACTGACTTGGGTTGACTTGGGCCTAGGTCGGTCCAACTGGGCAACAATTTCCAAATCAAATTTCCAGGGTTTTACATACTACCCCACTTAAGAAAAGTTTCGTCCTCGAAACTTCATTATGCCGCGACACACCACCAATACGTCCTTAATTCCTGTGGTCTTACATGCTACCCCACTTAGAAGGTTTCGTCCACGAAACTGATACATACCTGACTATGGAAAAAGATGGGGATATTTGTCTCGCATCTCCTGTTCCAACTCCCAAGTGGCTTCCGACGACTCATGGTTAGCCCAAAGGACCTTTACTAAGGGCACCGTCTTTTTCCGGAGATGTTTTTCCCGCCGGTCTAGGATCTGTATGGGTTGTTCTTCATATGATAAGTTTTCTTGGAGCTGTATAGGATCAGGTTCGATGACGTGCAAGGGATCTGGAATGTACTTCCGCAATTGCGACACATGGAACACGTTGTGTATTCGCTGAAGCTCAGCCGGCAGCTCTAGTCGGTAAGCCACCTCCTCGATTCGCTGTATGACCGAATACGGCCCGATGTACCTCGGGTTAAGCTTTCCTGCCTTTCCAAACCTCGCGACTCCCTTGGTCCCCTACCTGGAAATCAAGGGGTCTACACCTCCGATCCGCATAACTCTTCTGGCGGCTCTGGGCGGCTTTCATTCGTTCCTAAATCACTCTTACCTTGTCCGTGGTGGCCTGGATTAACTCTGGTCCGATGGTCAAGGCCTCATCGATCTCTTGCCAACAAAGCGGAGTCCTACATTTTCTCCCATATAGTGCCTCGTACGGGGCCATACCAATACTCGCGTGGTAGCTGTTGTTGTGAGAAAACTCAATTAGGGCCAGTTGTTCGTCCCACACACTCTTAGAGTCCAAGGTGCAAGCCCGCAGCATATCTTCCAAGGTTTGGATAGTACGCTCGGTCTGCCCGTCAGTTGCAGGGTGAAAGGCAGTACTAAAACGTAACAACGTTCCGAATGCTTCCTGCAGCTTCTGCCAAAATCCCGATTGGAATCGGGTATCTCGATCCGACACTATGGAGCTGGGTACTCCGTGTAGCCGTACTATCTCCTCGAGGTAGGCTCGAGCTAACTGATCTAGGGTCCACGTGTTCCTCATGGCTATAAAATGTGCCGACTTCGTGAGCCTGTCCACTATAACCCAAATCACATTGTGCTTCCTCTGGGTCAATGGTAACCCCATGACAAAATCCATAGACACAGAGTCCCATTTCCACTCAGGGACATCCAACGGCTGTAAGAGTCCCGCCGGTCTTTGGTGCTCTATTTTCACTCGCTGGCAGGTCAGACACTTTGCCACATAATCAGCCACTTCTTGTTTCATATTACTCCACCAGAACGTTTGTTTTAGATCCTTATACAGCTTATTTCCCCCAGGGTGTACCAAATGCGAAGTATTGTGTCCCTTATCTAGGATCTTCTTCTTGAATGCCTCCACAGCTGGAACACACACACGATTATAGAATCGTATGGTCCCATCCTCCTGGATTACGAATCCGGGCGCTTTTCCCACTAATATCTCTTCTCTTATCCGCTCTAGTTGAGGGTCCGTGGTTTGGGCTAGTCGGATTTCCTCTATGAGAGTCGGTTGGGCCTCCAGGGGGCAAAGCATAGGTCTAGCCTCTGGCGTAACACATTAAGTTCTAACTTTCTAAATTCTCGACATAACTCCTCTGGAAGCGCTATTACACAACTCAGTGTTGGGTATGGCCTGCGACTCAATGCATCCGCTACTACATTGGCCTTTCTAGGGTGATACTGAAAATGGACGTCATAGTCCTTTAGGAACTCTAGCCATCTTGTCTGTCTCAGATTTAGATCCTTTTGCGAGAAGAGATATTTCAGACTCTAGTGGTCGGTGAATACTTTGTAACGAACCCCGTATAGGTAATGTCTCCAGATTTTGAGAGCAAACACGACCGCGGCTAACTCTAGGTCGTGAGTCGGATAGTTCCGCTTATGTGTCTCCAGCTATCGTGAAGCATACGCTATCACTCGTCCATCTTGCATTAACACACACCCCAACCCATTTCTAGAAGCATTACTATACACCACGAAGTCCTGCTCCGTAGTAGGTAGAGCCAGTCTTGATGCACTCGTAAGTCTCTTCTTAAGCTCCTGGAAGGCTCCTTCACATCTTTCCGTCACTCATACTTGATGACCTTTCTGGTCAGATTGGTAAGCGGGGTGGTAATTTTTGAAAAGTCTTGGATAAATCGGCGGTAATATCCCGCCAAACCCAAGAAATTCCTTACTTCTGTCGGGTTTTTAGGTCTAGGACAATTTGCCACTGCCTCAACCTTTTGTGGGTCCACCGATACTCCCTCACTGGACACTACGTGTCCTAGAAAAGCTACCTTTTCCAACCAAAATTCACATTTTGAGAACTTAGCATATAACTCGTTCCTCCTTAACACATCCAGGGCTACCCGTAAGTGGTGGGTGTGTTCATCTGGGGTTCTCGAGTAAATTAAGATATCGTCAATGAAAACTACCACGAACATATCCAAATAGGGCTTAAAGACCCTATTCATCAGGTCCATAAATGCCGCTGGGGCATTAGTGAGACCAAAGGGCATTACTACGAATTCATATTCGCCGTATCGGGTACGAAAAGCAATTTTGGGTATGTCCTCATCCTTGATTCGGAGTTGATGATACCCCGAACGGAGGTCTATCTTGGAAAAGGTTCCTGCGCCTCGCAGTTGGTCAAATAAATCGTCTATTCTGGGTAGGGGATAACAGTTCTTCACCGTTATCTTATTCAACTCCCGGTAGTCGATACACAACCTTAGCATCCCGTCCTTCTTCTTCACAAATAAGACCGGGGCTCCCCATGAAGATGTGCTAGGTCGGATATACCCTTTCTCTAAGAGTTCTTCCAACTGGGTCTTCAATTCCTTAAGTTCAGCTCGTGCCATCCGGTAGGGTGCCTTAGAAACGGGGGTGGCGCTAGGGGTGAGGTCGATACAGAACTCCACCTCCCTAAGAGGTGGCATGCCAGGGATTTCATCGGAAAACACATATGGGAATTCTCTCACTACAGGGATGTCCTCCAAGGAGGGCTTGGCATCCTCAGTATTCACCGCATGATACAGAAATCCCTCACATCCTTTACCCAACAACTTACGAGCTTTCATTGCTGATACTAATTTCACTCCCATTCTAGGACTCTGACCCCTATGCACTATCTTCTCCCCGTTGGGCCCTTTCAGAGAAACTTTCTGTTTTGAGCAGTCTATCTGAGCCTAGTACTTAGCCAACCAGTCCATCCCCAAAATAACCCCAAAATCAGTTAACTCAAATTTATATAGATCCGCCAGGAATTCACATTCATACATTCTAAGGGGACATCCCTCGTATAGTTCCTCACACGACACAGTCTTCCCATCCGGGAGAGTCACGGATAGTAATGAAGATCTACGAGTGGGGGTGAGCCCTAACGTCTCAACCAGCCTAACAGAAATAAACGAGTGCGTGGCACCCGAATCAAACAATACATCTACTAGTTGAGTTAGGAGAGAGAAAGTACCCGTCACAACATTAGGAGCATCCTTCGCTTCCTCTTTTCGCATCACGTACACTCGGCTCTCGTTGTTCCGGGGTGGTTGGTTGGAGGGTTGGGACTGAGCTGACTGGGGTGCCCGACTCTGCTGGTTGAAGTAGGCCGTCTGCCCTCCCCTACTTTGGTATGAGGATTGGGGCCGCTGCCCATACCCTTGGTTCTGCCTCTGTCCTTGTCCTTGCCCGGGAGGCGGTGGAGGAAGCGGGCAATCTCGCACTTGGTGTTGATGGCTTCCACAGCGGAAGCATCTCTTCACTGTTCGACACTCCCTGGCGAAATGTCCTGGCTTCCCGCAAGCGTTGCAGGTTACCTTGGGTCGTGTGTTGGGATACTGGCCCCCTCGATTGAAACTGCCGGAGTGCTGTCCCCCAGCGGGTCTACGGTTCTGCTCCTGCGTCTGGAAGGTTCCCCGATTATCTCCCTTCCTCTTGGTACCCCTCTGCTCATTGAAGTATTGACTGCGCTCCTTCATTGCTCTTTCTACGTTGATCGCAGTGTCGTACAGCTCAACGTAGGAGGCATACTGCCGCACTGACATACGTTCTTTGATAGTTGGGTTGAGTCCGGCCTCAAACCTATTCATCTTCAGCCTCTCATCAGCTACGAAGGTTGGGGCGAAACGTGACAACTCCATGAATTTGGAGGCGTACTCGAGAACGCTCATGCTCCCCTGCTGTAATTGCATGAATTCATTCTCCTTAGCCTTCTGGAGGGAGGTGGGGTAGAAATGGTCCTTGATCATCTCCTTAAACTTACCCCACCCAAACTTAGGCTCGTGTTGTCTTTCCCGTACTGTAGCCCACCAGAGGTCGGCTTTATCCTTTAGGTAGAATACCGTAAATCCTACCTTCCACTTCTCAGGGCACTGGAGTGCATCAAAAAATTTCTCCATCCCCCTAATCCAGTCTTCGAAAGTTTTGGGGTCAGGGGTACCATCGTAAACGGGTGGGTGATGACTTGCAAATCTCTTGAACATATGTGAGTTACCCTTTTCTGCCCTTTTCTCCCTAACCTCCATTAACCTATGGATTTGTTCATTCTGGAGCTGCAGTTGCTCCCCTTACTTCTGTAGCATCTCTAGCAGTAACAAGTTTGTGAGTTCGACTCCCGTGGGTAGATTTGTTTCATCGATCCGGCTACGAGACCCATTCCCATTCCGGGGGCGCAGGGCCTCTAATTGCTCCCTAAAGGTCGCCATAGGTATGTCCTGGGTCGTAGGGACCCTCGTCACTGGGTGGGGCCCAGTCTGAGACTCCTCATTATGGTTGTTGGTGTTATTTCCTTCCATCCTGGTCGAGAAAAATACTTCGGTTTCAGTTCCTTCCCTAATAGTTCATATCCTACAACTCACTAGGTTGCAGGAACATAATGCATGCCAGTGCATATTACCACAATTTTCTTAGAGATTCGTTCACAATACGCACTACCACATTCAGGCGGTACATCCATTACATCACAAGCTCAGAAGGTTTATATGATACAGGCACACAAGTATATCATCCACATGTTTCACATATTTCACAACAGGGTGCACAATTATTTTCAAATAACCCAAGAACACTTTTATTGCATAAATTCTCAGTTTCACAAGGGTTCCTGTTAGCACCCTTTCATTACAGCACAACTTTTAACTCAAATAGCCACAATGGCTAGTAACAATTTAAAGAAAATTACTATTACTGCTTCCCTAAAAAGAAATAAAATAACTTCCTAATGCTTCTAACCTTTACTGATTGGGGGCATCCAGTGGACAGGTGCCTCTACACATCCGACCACATCTACCCTGCTCCCAGTGGGTCATTCCAACCTCATTTGCTCCTAAGTCTTCCGAGTGGCTGGAGTGCTCATCCTGCCCAAGGTGATTCCCTTCTTCATCTCTCTGATCTCCCCCTAAGTCCTCACTACTCATAAGTTGCCCCTCGCTGGCCTCAGAATCTCCCTTAGGGTCTTCTTCAGGGTCTTCCTCAGGGTATTCCTCAGGATCTTCCTCGGGGTCTTCCTCTTCCATGGGGTCTTCTTCTGGGTCTTTCTCTCCCATGGGGTTTCCCTCCTCATTAGTATCCTCCTCTACAGGTGGTGGCGGGTTGGCGTCCCCAGATTCAGGGGTGGGGGGTTCGTCATAAGGACCTATATCAATGAGGTAGTCCACTAGCTCATTCAGGTTGAAGTTCATAGGCTGCCACTTGCATAAACAACAATCCCCAGCAACCATAAATGCTCTCTCCTCAGGGTGAAGCTCATTGACTCTATAATGCCACAAGGGGTCTCCCCAAAGAGTTAAAAGGAAGAACAGGGCTTGGTTGTGGTCGAACCTCAAACAATCATCAGGAACCTCAGCTAGTCTTCCATAAAGAAAAATCTCCACTCACTCCAAGTGACTCTCAAAACTGGCCCCGGGAATCTTCTCCAACCTCCGGTGGTGACAAAGTCGTCCCATACACCCACAATGACGGGCCGCATTCATCCTAGACATTAGTAGGCCCAAATCATATATATATATATATATATATATATATATATATATATATATATATATATATATATATATATATATATATATACAAAAAGGTAACATATATATAAGTATATTCCCTTCCCAACCTACACTCACACTCCGAGCAGTCCTTATGTCTACCTGTTTTAGGGTTATTAACTAATATTATTCTCTTTATCCTTTAGGCGAGCCTTCAGGTCAGTTAACTTGGGCTCTGATACCACTTTGTAATACCCCCAGATTTCTAATCCTTTATTTACTACTGATTTAACCTGAATGGCAGCAGGAACTCCTAACGGGGTGTTACCGCCGTATTCCCTTCTTGGAAATACCAGGCTGGATATCATAACTGACATTTAAAACAAAGTCTTTACGAATCAAAGCCCACCATATATGGGTCCAAGAATTTTAATACAAAACTTGAACATCATAATTAAACCAGCTAAATTCTATTACAACTTCTAAAATCCTTTTTAAGCACAACCAGCATTCGAGCCTCGCCCTACTCTCTTGTCCCCAGCCCCAAGTATAGCTAGATCACCTGAAAACAAAACATTTTATAATTGTGAGATAAACTCAGTAACATTCACTCCCAACAGTCAAAGACACGTACAAATTCATTTTTGAAAACATTTTAGGGAAAGGGGGAAACAATAACATGTTTTCAAGGTACACAACCCATTATCACCATCTTCCAAAAAAAAAAAAAAATCAATTTCAGAATCACACTTCCCTAGTTCCATTCAAAATGTTCAGCTTCAGATAAGTCTTAGGTGAGCGACCTCAGTGGGTCTCATGGCCTGCGCTCTAACATAGCGCAGCCGCTCAACTCTTTCCTGGCCTATCGCCATCATCAGGTGGTTATCGCTTAATTTTCCTGGCCTACCACCATCATGGGTCGTTACCGATAACATGGCCCACGTCTCGGCTGAGTACGTGGCCGCTCACATGCATGCACTTATTACCCGGGAAAGGCTATGGCCTTCAATCAGTTTCAATCGATTTAACTCATCCTATTTAGTTCCTTTTAGTTAATGGATACCAACTTGACACATACAGTTTCATTTAGATTTAAATACTTTTCCCAACAGAAATCAGAATGCAGAAACAGAACTTCAAATACAATCACAGTAAGTTTCAACTTTTACAACAATAAGTTTCAACTTTTACAATATGGAGATTTCCAACTTCCAGAACAAACACAACATTCAGTTCCCATTAAGGAACCATCCGTAAATTTCACACCAGTATTCATCCGATTGGAAAGGAATGCCAAGGAATCAATACAAGAACTCCCAAAACTTTTATGATTTCAGTAACACAGGGGAAAGGTTAGGGCATGACTGTTACCTGGGTACCGTACAATTTACGGGCTCAGTTACTTTAATAAGGGTTTGCTGTTCCACACCTGGGCCCACAAACAGCCCATAGTCAGTCCACATTCAGTGTAGGGCACCCCTGGGCCTCCCCCAAATTTAAAAAGAGGTTTTCTAGATCTTTATTCATCCAACCCTATCCGAGGTGAAGGTTCGGCTGGCCAGTTATGGGTCCAACTTTCAAAAAAAAAATATAACTCTAGTCCTCGATATCCGATTCCAGTGTTCTAGGTCAATCTGGAAACCTTACAATGTCCTCTATCTTTTCTATGTTTAGAGCTTGGCTCGGTTCTGCCCCGAACCTAGTCAAATTTTTGTTTGTTCCGGCAACGCCAAAGACTGTCTTCCCCAGGACAGTCCCGGCAAATTTTATCGAAACTCAGGCTACGCTACTCCAAATGACCCAATTTGAAAACGACATTATTTGAACATCCAGAGGCTCCTACTCAGTAAATTTCACAATTTTTGGCCACCAGTACTAGCCTAGGGAATTTTTCTAATTTGAGGGCGAAGCAGTCCAGATTCTGCTTTCCCAGATTCTACCCAGATTTTTACTCCTAATTTCCCATCCTCATAACTTTTTCTTCTGACTTCCAAAAATCATGTTCTTAAGAAAGATAATTTTTTCTACTAAAATGTTCATGTTTAGAACTTCCACAAATTCACAGCACAACCAAGTCTAAAAATTCAAAACCCGCACCCTATGCCTGCAGTTTCCAGTTTTACAACACTCGATATTTTGGCCATAACTCTCTCCATTTAACTCCAATTCATCCAATTCAAAAACCCACGTAATCTTCACATCTTAATCTAACTACTGGAAAAACGTCATAATTTGTGGACAACCAGAAATAATTATACCGAATTTTCAAAGTTGAGTCAAAAACAGTGCGAATTCTGTCTAGATAGTTCGACCCCTTTTTGCACGGTTTTCGCTTGTTTCGGGTTACTCAAAAAAATACGCCTATACCCGTTAGACATGTTTAAACTCTCACCCAGACCCAATCATGCCAAAGAACCCACCTTTACCGTTAAATACCAAAATAACCTTAAAAATGCTGTTATTAGTACCTTTGATCGAAACCGGATCTAGATCGAGGGAAACTCCTTTGTTCAAATTCAACGCCGAGAGTGCTGAGAAAATAATAAAGGTTATATCAAAATCTTCATTTACGAAGGTCATAAAGATTCACAAGAATAAAAGGGATTAAAAAGAGAACAAAAGAGATGGAAAAAAAAAACTTTTGGATGCATGATCTTGATCTTCTTACCAAAAACAAGAGGAACGGCCGGTGGGGTGGCGGCACTAGGGCGGCCGGACGATGGTCGGCGACGATGTAAAGGTAGAGAGACAGAGAGAGAGAGAGAGGGAGAGAGGAGGGCGTGAGGGGGAAGTGGGGGAATGAGTGGTTAGGGTTTTAGGTTAAAAAGAAAAGAAAAGGGGGGAAAAACACACTTTCAAATTTTTTTTTTTTAATAAGAGGCAGGCGGCAGATCATGGGGGGTTAGGGTTTGTATTTTTTTTAAATATTCATAATAGAATAATAGTAATAAAATAATAACAATGATATTAGGAGTTTTACAAAAATCGGAAAGAGAAATTTTGGAAATTTTAATACTTCCCAAAAATATATCAAGAACTTTATTAGAAGAATTTCACGAGGATTAATTGGCACTGACTTGGGTTGAGTTGGGCCTAGGTTGGTCCAACTGGGCAACAATTTCCAAATCAAATTTTCAGGGTTTTACACTTAGTGTTTCTTATTAACCGTCTATCCAGAATCTCTTTGATTGGTTTATCAAATTCATGGATATCCTAGTGTATACACTCTATTTGTTCAATTCAAATAATAATGTTAGGATTTAATAAAGCCATTTTTGTAAATGTTTTATCTTTTCCTCAAAATCTTTGAACATTATCAAAGTAGAGTTCCTTAAATAATTATTCTTGTTGTTCAACAATAAGTTCTTTAATAGATAATTCAAGTAGTGAGATTATCAGTATTATTTCGCATGTATAAGGATTACCATTTTACTATGCTGACCGCATATAAACTCAATTTATTGATGGGTGTATGCCTTGCTTAACTCACCAATGGGAGCAAAGTGACCATCTATGATGAGTATGATTTGGCTTATAATCTGTGTACATCAAGAAAATAGCCTTTGAAAACTATTCCCAATAAGTATATCATGAGAAGGTTGATTGGTGGCCCAAAGAACTTGTATAATGCTTTGTACTTTACCTACCTCAATGTATAATCCTTCTATGACTTCATTGTGACTTATTATACTCGTTGTGGCTTATTTTATACATGATTTACGAAAATAAAGATCTCTTCCTAAAACATACAAAGTTACCATTGTCTATGTAAGTGCATAAATATTTATTATATCCCTCTAAACATATGTTTTTTTTTAATATGCATTATAAAAATAGAGATCTCTTTCCAAGATACACAAAACAGTCATTGTCTGTGAAAGCATATAATTAATATTTATTATATCCCTCTACGCTTATGTTTATGATTATATAGATGCTATTTGGATTAGTATTGGTAACTTCATAACAAATTTCCATAGAAGTATTTCACCTTCATAGGCTAGTTTGTGAATCGCTCTTATCTCATAACTAGTAATTTTCGATCCAAACTCATACTTCAATCTACACTATGTCATGTGATTTCAAAGTTCATTCTACTCATTTGACTGGTCATACTAATTGTGTTACCTTCTTTAACTTCTTTGGCTGATGAAGTCCCTTCTCACTATTCTCGATCTTGCACTCAACTTTTTAATAGTTGACGTTTAATGGTATTTTTTGCACTCTCATCTATTTTCATTATATTTTAATTGTTGATTTTTATACGGTTGGCAAGCTAATTATCCAAGGTATCAATTTTTATTTCTTGCGGATTAGATTTTATCCTTTTGATTTTCTGCTAGGAGTGGGACTCTCAAACTTTTCTGCCTCTCATTATTACTATAGTCTTTAGGTCTATAGCATTATCTATTTGTAGATTATTTTTCTGAATATCCTTATGGGTAGCATCATCTTTTAACATCAATCCCAACTGTTTGTATCTAAGAGGCAAGAAATTCTTATCAAATTAATCTTTTAGACTCAGATAATGTACAATTCTACAATTGAATCCTAATGAACTATGACACAAATTGGTCTTGGTCCATGTGATAATTTGATTATTAATTTGGTATGCCTAAACGTTACAAAGCAGGGCATAAAGATCAATCTCTTTACGATAATACTATGATGGTGTAATCTTGACTTGGACACTTCCAATATGGATATACCTATATTTTCTATCCTCGTTATGCTTACAGATGTTTTCCTAATTGATGAGATTTACATCTCGCATGTCAAATTCATAATCTTCATCACTATATCTCATTTCACAATTTTATTTGTGTACTTACTCTTTAGTTAAAAGATTGATTTTTATATATAATATCTTTTTGTATTATTAGGAGAACTACATCTTCCATAACTTCTTTTTTTTCATTATCTACTATACACTATTTTCCTTAAAGGTCTTCGAGACTGGTTGAGCTATTTTTCATCATATGACTAGTTTTTTATAATTAATTTCTCCATATTCATCTTTCATTACTATCTTAACAATCCATTTATTGTTTTTCAATGCCAGGTTCGTTGCTTCTTCGCTTAACTCAAAATAGTCAAAGCTACCTAATGTCTCAACAAGCTAGTTGTTCTTTCTAATTTTGCTTTCTTGCATAATCCGTACTTCTTCACATGTGTAATGTTTATAATTATTTTTCCCTGCAGGATAATAAGTAGATTTTCTAAGAAATCTTTTCTTTTGGGCTTTGTATTTTTATGATACTCTCTTATATTTTTCTCTCCTTTGCTTGTGAAAGTTACGTTTCTTATAAAATTTTCTTTTTCTTTCTTTTTCAAGTTCATTTCCCTATTGAAGAAATGTATCTCAATAGACTAGAACTTTTTTCTTTGTTTTCTCTTGTTTTTGGATATTAAGACATTGATCATTAACATATTTTTCAAACATGAAATTCTTGTGGCAAGATTATCAATGGCATATGCCTTTTCAAGCAACGTAATATATTTTTAATTGATTATAAAATTTATGAAATAAGGTAATTGGTATAAAACATACCAAGGTTTGGTTTCATTATGCCCAGTTTTGTAATAGTATTGACTAAATTTAGCAATGTAATTTGCTAGATATCTCATCCTAGAGTTTTACATCATTAATTTTTCTTTGCCATTCACATGCATAAAAAATTAAAAATATGCAAATATGAGAAATTCTAGGTACTATGCACACAGCAAAAAGTCCGTGTCCCTTAAAAATTTAATGAACCAAATGTTCAATAGGCCAATTATTTCAATTTGAAAGATGTGGTTTTCAAAAAATTCATGTAGTAAACCTCGATGGTCTAAAATGTAATTGTTTCTCCCTATTACGTTAAGATTTGAAAGTAATTCAAAATGCATAAGGATAGATGCCTATATATGAAGTCAATTATGCTCTTTACTTTTACACATATATTATTTAATCATCCCTAAATAAGAATGCTTGGAATGGCCCTAATTCAATTACTCTTGTAAAAATCAATAATTCGGATGGTGAACCATTGTGTCAATGTAAGACTTATTTGTTGTTCCAAGTAAGCTAAGTCACCCAAATGGGGTGTGAATAGGGTGACACCAAGTAGTTGCAAATAACTTTAGCACAAAGTAACGTGGAGGATAACAAATTTAAGCATGTTGAGCAAATGAATTAAGGCCTTTAAATAAACGAATCAACAAGTTGAGGAGAATAAATAAATAATGAAATGTAAAGTTGTAGAAACCTAAAAAATGTCTCTTTTTCATAATATGCCTAATGGCGATAAGCTAATCAAATGAGACTTAAGGACCCCATATATTAAATGTAAACAGGCTTAAAATGTGCCAACATCCCTTAACCCTCACATCCAAACCAAAAGATGCCCACGAAAAGCTACAAGAACAAAAAAAGCCCAAATACGCCCAAATAGACAGTGTCTAATAACTAGCTGAAATTCATTCTATTTCCATACCACTCTAGGGTTTATAAAATTACTCAGTTTAGACATTGATAATCTTCAATGAATAGTTTTCTAATTATATATTATATATCAAAATCTGATAGGCAACAGAGAAGATATAAGTTAATTGCTGAGACATGCGCTAAAAATGATACATGTCCACTAATTTACTTATGTGTCCTCCCGTGCTAAAAAAGTCCATTAAGTTAGTGAGGTTAGAAACTAGACTTAACAACCTTTAGTACGAAAAATAATCACTCAAAATGAAGGTTGGACATGAAAGTTATGGTTGAAAACGTTAGACTGTTTGTAGCGCAACTCATCACATGGACGAGTTCTTGTCTAACAAGAGCCTACCTAGGTTCTTTATTTCCTGACTTAATTTCTATAAACCTTGACAACTAACTCTATATAAGAAAAAAATCTTAGCCAACACAATGCCAAATCCTATGAAACATGCAACCAAAATACAAACCTAGTTTTCTCTAGGAAACCCTCTTTTCCTACAATTATGAATACAATCCCTAACCTAGCCTTCAAACACGCAACCAGAATCTTAGAAAACTCTGAGAGAATATTGAGAGGTCTACAGAATCTTGCCAAATCCTTCTCAAATTTTTCTCAAAATGCTCTAAGGCACAAGTCAAGGCTCAAAGTTATCAATTTGGGATTCCCTAAGTTGCTTAAATTGGTAGCCTAAGGATGCTAATCTTTGAAACCTACCTTCCTCTTTTTCTCTTTTCTTTCTGTTTTGTTGGTTTCATTTAATTTTAAAGATTTTGCTATTTAGTTTAGTCCCTGCCTACTGTAGATATTTAATTCACCTTTTTCCTTTTTTTTTCTAATTGATGTTTAAATTTTCTATTGTTGTAGTTAATATGCTGCACGCTTGTTTTCTTTTTATGTGACATTTTTATTTTCTGATTTAATAGTAGAAATAAGCATTGATGATGGATGACGTTAGATAGTGCATTCAATCCTGATGTCATATGTTTGCCCTCGAATCTGGATCTTTTGTTTTAGGCCAACGAAGTCAGAAGGTCCCTATACCAGAGACCCCTTTTTGAAACCTTCCATCTGAAACCTTGTATTACTTGACTCTAAGTCCCTTTCGGTTGTTCCTTTGGTTTGGGGGCCAATAAAAGAAGCACAATTATTTTTTATTAGTTTTTGACAAAACAGACTGGTGAATCAATTTTTTTATTTTTCTCAATGTTAATATTAAAAAATAAGTTCAGACAAAAGCAAAATAGGAACACAGGATGGGAAGATAGACATGTTCTTAGTCTAAGAGCACGTTCGTGTTCCTAGGTTACTAACATAGTTGTGTTCTTAGCTGGCTTAACCTCTTGTTCTTTCTTCTATTTTAGTCAAAATCAAGTTTCTTAATAAAAGAAAAAGCACATATAGTAGATAGTCCAACCATTCTTGGGAGACCTCACTTTGGTTTCAGGTCGCGGTCCTTATAGTGGAAACTTCCCTTGGGGCTTTTTAGGAGGGTGAGATTCAAAAGCCTAATCGGAAAAAGTTTTTAGTTACAATTGCATTAGACATCCTGTATTTTAGATGTTGCATCATGGGGGCTAATAACACCTTGAGGTTGGACCCCATTAATACCTTCTTCGAAAAATAGTTGGTCACTTGGTGGGTCCATTATAGGTGCAACTAAGTAGACAACTACTTCATGCACTCTAAACATAAATATTTAATCTACATATAAGGAAAAGCAACTAAACAGTCTAATCTTGTCATGGACCCTATGGATGATGAAGCGTCTGGGTTGTGAGAAGACTATTAAAAACCTTACTTAAACCACTTATAACTTAGAACTTTACATTAAGTTGGAATTTATGTGCATGCATGATTACGTGAATGGTTGTAACTTTAGTCGGTTGTCTAAAACTGATCCACACCCAAAGACCCATGTATTGATACTTTGGGGTTCATAAAGTCATCATGTAGTTGTGTCTAGGGGCCTAGGATAAGGAAAATCATAGTCCGGCATAGCTAGGAACATGATCGAGTTTTGGGCCCCAAAGCATGACCATGTTCTTGGTTCGGGTCTTGCCCGAGTTTGTTTGCCTACTATACATAGAGTCCAATAGGAAGCTAAATAGTTTTTGGACCCTGTATGAAGAGCATACCAGGCAGTAGTTTTAGCTAGTGTTGTCTCGTTCCATATTAGACCACATTCTTGGGTTTGTCCACTTAGGAAGCCTTAACGGTTATCGGCATGAAGGTCATTGTCCGATCAGAATACATTGACTATGGGCTACCTTAATTCAAAAAGTCATACATAATTTGGCCCCGTCATGCATAATCCATGAGTCCATCTAGGCCTAAAGTCCATAATGCGGGCCATTAGACCTTTAAAGTCCTAGTCCATTCTAGGTTGCATTCAATCATGCATCATATTCATAATGCATAAGTTCAAGTAGGACCTAGATGCTTTGTCCTTGCATAAGTGCATGGCTCATGCATCATACGTACAATTCCTCGGTCTAGGATCCATGCATGAGTACACCTAGATTTACACACATACCTAGACAAACTCATAGGTAATCAAATCAAAGCCATGGTTAGGCCCAGTCTAGGCCCATAATTCATTTGAGATAGATTTAGACCTAACTTAGGCCCACAGGTTAGTTGTCTAAGCCCAACTTAGAACTTAGTCTAGGGTAAGGCTGATTTCATCTAAAACTATGAAGTCTAAATCCATTATTTTGACCTTATTCCTTCTAGGCCTAGCCTAAACCTTCAAGCCCACCAAACCATCCTCTCCTTTTCACTACCTTGAGTCACTAATCATTTGACCTCAACCTATATCCAAGATCATTAACCTTTCCTTTTCACAACCACCTCCATTCCATCTCACCTTCCAAACTTTCACCCTTATTACTTAGGATATAGAATATGGGAGAAGATGCTTAGATGCAGGCTAATAAAGATCACTACCAATAGCAGACCTAGAAGTAGGTCAATAATGAAAAATCTTAAAGAAGCGACTGTAAAATTTGATATGCATAAAACTCCAGCTATGGACCTTTGTTAGACAAAGAGTTAAGAAGCCTAAGCTTGACAAGTCCTTTAGGTTATTCAAGGATTCACCCCAAATTCCAACAAAGGGGGAAAAAAAAGTCACTAAGGTCAAGCTAAATAGCCTATCTTGTGCTTTTTTTTTTTTTTTTAAACATTAGATCTAAGATTTTAGAATCAAATCAAGATAATTATTTAGAAATGTTTTTGTCGTTCATTTGAGATGTCAAGGTAGAAGACTAAGCCTATTGGTAATCTCTTTTAGGCTTTCACCACTAAGCCTATTGTCTACCTTTACACTAGAAGAGCACCACCAATCCCTTGAACTTGCTTTTATGACTTGAGTTAGGGAGTCCCTTCACTTATTTGCAAACCTTTCTATTTTTTGGGTCGAAGTTTTGAAGCTTCCACTTCTCCATTTTTCTTTTTTCTTTTTAGAATGCCCTTGTTCGATGACAACAAAGAGGGGTTACCTTGAAAACCCTGAAAGGCAAGATATCCAAAAGGTGAGGGAGATAAGTAATAATATTCAAAAAAGGCCAAAGATTGCAATTTTACCTAAAGTAACAAGCCATGTAGCTTTAAAGAAAATAACTAGGATAGGAGACGCTCTTTGGTTACCTATATTATTCCCTCATCAAACCTGAAAAGTTATCACTTTGAAACCCGTTTGAGCCTTCAAAGAGCTTATTTCTTTCACAACTGCATTTCAGCTAATCGGGAGTAGGAGTGTGTCCTGAGCAACCTCATTATGAAAACAACAATAACAACTGCTCCCAATGTAGGTCCTACTTATGTGGGGTTTAGGGAGATCCAGATGTAAGCAACCTTATGTTTACAGGTATCAATACCCATAAAGAGGCTGGTTCCAATAGATCCACTAATGTCACTATAAAAAGTAGCAATCAAAAGAAGATTAGAATGAAAGATATCAAATCATGACATGTTGGTCCCATCCAGAAGAGAAAGAAAAATGACTCCAAAAAAAAAAAAAAGAAAACGTAGAAAAAATGAAAATAAAAATGCTTCAAAGGAAGAAGAATAAAGAAAGGCAAAAATTGTTGATTCGCACTAATCTCATCACTCATGCAGACTTTAAAAATTTACAAGGATTGTTTGAATCTCGTGGTTGACTCCCTTCGGTTAGAATCTTAACCATAAAACCTAGCTTAAAAAGTATTCCTAGAGGCATCTCTCCTTTAAGCTGCATGTTCTAATCTTTGAACAAGACCTAGCCTGATTGCACATTGGATATGTAAATAGCCTCTTTAAGGCTCGACCACGAAGATTTATAAGGTTCATTTCTATTAGATCCTTTAGTATCTAACAAAATAATAAACAAAAAGTGGATGACCCAAAAACCTAAAAACGTGGGATAGGCAAAAGTAGAGTAAAAATAAAACCTTGGTTTTTGAGGACAAAAAAGCATGACCTTACCCACTCCCATCAAATCAGACTTGGACAAGCCTTCCATCCACTTTACCATGTCTTTCCAATCATCATAGCTTCTAGTCTCACATCCATTCCAAAATTCAAGACTCTTCACCTCAGCCATGATCAAGGTTACTCATTTCCAATCTTCAGACTCTTTAAGCGAGGGTTCACCAAGGCAGGGGGTTTCCCTATATTTTCTAACACAACTAAGGTTTCCTTTATAGTAAACATTTCCCACCATAGGGATGTTAACATTTATTTTACCAAGCTGGGGACTACTCCTGGTAACACTAAACAAAGCATCTTCAGCTGCAACATCCCCACACATCTAGGGGGAAGAACATAATTCAGGAGCTCCTTCACCAAAAGAGGAGCACTTTAATGCAAGATTAAAGGTTATTCATTCATTACAAAAAAAAGATTGACTATCTTGGGTAACTTATAGCAAATGATATGGCCTGACCAAACAATCTTCCACCTTCTACATCTCAGCCTAGACTTCTTTAAGCACCCATATCGGGCCTTATCTAATGGCCTTTAAACTTAACATTAGACCTCTATTGCATATATAAGAGCTTAGGTCTTTAACTCTTTGTGTGGTTTACATATTCGAGTCAGCATGCATGCATTCTCTGACATAGTCTAGCAATTGCACCTGTGTCTCTATACAGATCTTTAGCCTAATTACTTACCCATATTTCTCTTTCATCATTTGGGATCCTACATCAAGGAAGTGACAAGGACACCTATAGGAATGACACACAACCCTACTTCAGTCGAAATGTATAATTAGTTTAGAAGGCATTTATACTTTGACCTTCATCTTAATTAGGCTTGGTTAAAGTGGGGGTTTTCCCTCAAAGTAGGCTTTATATAATGCACTGTCATCACTAAAGTAAAACAGTTAATTCATCTATATCTTTAAAAGAGGGACACTATACAATTTGAGGTCAACTAGTAACCAGGTCCAAGAGGATCTTACTATAGAGGATTTCATCGTCTTTATCCTAGTATAAAAGGACTCCATCATTTATATCAAGCTTTCAACTAGTAGCATGCTAGATTCAGAAATCGGGCATCTCGCCATCAATGTGCACCAACACCAAGTTCTTAGCGATCTGGGTGTAGATCTTTAGGCTCTTATGCCAGCAAGTTCTCAGGGACTTGGCTATAGATAGTCAGGCTCCTACACCAGTAAGTTCTCAAGGATATGGATGTTGATCTTTAGGCTCGTACGCTAGCAAGTTCTTAGGGATCTGGTTACAAATCTCCAGACTCCTAAACCACCAAGTTTAGCACCCAGCATAATGGGACATTTTGATAATACGTTGGCTCTCTACATAATGGGAGATTTCATCATTAGCCTTCGTCATGTGCTAGATTGGCAACAGGTTAAATTCAGAACCGATAAATTGGTGAAAGGCCTGCTAGACTAGTGAAAGGACAAATTCGGAACCACTAGATCGATGAAAGGTCTGCTAGATCGGTAAAAGGTCTGTTAGATTGCAAAAGGTCAAATTTAGAATCAATATACTTGTGAAAGATATGCTAGGCTGGTAAAAGGTAAAATTTCAAAACCATTAGACTGACAAAATGTCAAATTCAAAACTGCTATCTCGACGAAAGGTCAAGTTCAAAACCGCTAGACCAGTGGAAGGTTAAATTCAGAACTGCTACATCGATGAATGGTCAAATTTTAGAATCACTAGACAGGTAAAAGGTCCATATTAGCTTTTGTAACAATGAAAGTTGGCAAGCGCTAAGCTTCAGGACCCTCAATAGCCAAGTTAGGCATCACATCATTAGCCTCGGTCATGGAGAAAATGGATGGGCATAGGCTTTAAGTCCTCCAACAACCAAGTCCTGCCATTATCACCTTTAAATAGGTAAGCACAAATAAAGTTCTTTACTTTGACCTTCGTGTTACTCAGGCTTGGTCAAAGTGGGGGCTAACTATAGACACCAAAAAGTGTCTCCTTTTTATAAAATGCTCGATGATGATAAACCGATTGAATAAGGCTTGGAGATCCTTGGATATTAAAAATGAAGAGCCTTAAATTGTTTTTTTATTCCTTAACCCACACATCTAAACCAAAAGTTGCCTAGAAAAGGTTGAAAGAACCTAAAATCCCAAATAGGCCCAAATCTATGGCGTTTGACGCCTACTTGAGATTCGTCCTGTATTTTCGCTGCACTCTAGGGTTCATAAAAATAATGAGTTTAGATACTAATATTTTCCATTGAATAATTTTTCTAGTGATATATTACCATCAAAATATGATAAGCCATGGAAAAGATATAAGTCAATTATTGAGACATGTACTGAAAATGATACATGTCCATTATTTTGCTTATATCTCCTTCAAAAATTATATAAAATCTATTAAGTTATTGGAATTAGAAACTACGCTTGATAAGCTTTCAACTGAAAAAGGGATCACCCAAAATGAAGTTCGGATGTAAAAGTTATGGTTGAAACAAGTTGGAATGTTTGCAGCCCAATCCAGAACACAGACAGCTTCTCACCCAATAGGAGCCCGCCCGCATTCCTTACTTTTTGCAGACCCTGACCACCAACTCAACCTAAAAATAACCCTAGTGCACGTGGGTCTAAACCCCTAGAAACCTAAGAAACCTTCATTTGCTAGAGCTATAAATATAACCAAACACCTAGCGTTCAAACACATAAATAGAATCTTAGAAAACTTTGAGAGAATACTGAGATGTTCAAAGAATCTCACCTAACTCTTGTGAATATATCCTATAAACCCTCTAAGGTAAAAATCAAGGCTTAAAGTTACCGATCTGAGAGTGGTGCCAATCTTTCAAACCCACCTTCCTCTTTTGGCCTTTTTCCCCCTTTTTTGTTTAGTTTTATTTAATTTAAAGATGGATTTTGGTAATTAATTTGGTCTCCGCTCACTATAAATATTTAATTTCATCTTTTTTTAATTAACATTTGAAATTTCTATTATTGTACTTAATATACTGCATTCCTATTTTCTTTTAATATGACAATTTTATTTTTGTTTTGACTAGTAGAAGTTGTTTGTAATGACGGACTCCATTAGAGTGCACTCCATCCTTTTTTCGTACCTTCACCCCTATACCGGGATAGTTTGCTTAAGGCTAGTAGAGTTAGATGGTCCCTATACTAGGGAACCCTTCTCAAAAACCTTCTTTTACAAGATCCAAGTCACTTTTGATTGTCCCTTCTGTTTAGGGGTTAGTAAAAGAAGCAAATTTTTTGTTAGATTTTTTTTTTGAAAAGACTTACTGGTGACCCAATTTCTGTTGGTTTCTCTCAACGTTAATACAAAAACATTGATTTCATATCTGAACAAAACAGGAACATAGGATAGGAACACAAACATGTTCCTGGTCTAGGAGCATGTCTATGGTCATCTCTAAGGAACCTAACCATGTTCCTGTGCTAGCTTGACCCTCCGTTCTTTCTTCTTGTTTTAGTCCAAGTCAAAGTTTTTTTTTTAAAAAAAAAACACCTAGTAGGTATTTTAGCCATTCTTGGGGACCTTACCCGGGTTTCAAGTTGTACTCCTTATAAAACTACGCAGTGTTCATTCATGAGTTTCATGTCTTACTTAGGCTGCATCCCCACCTAAGCACCCTCCTTAAGATTCAAACAACGTGTATTAATTTATTCTAAGACTACACAACCAAGTATCCACTAAGAACCTTGACAACACACCCCTTTAAAAGTGATTTCTCTAAATCCCCGCATAGAAGAGATGACTCTCTTAGTTAACCCTCTTATTTACAAACATTATTTTCCCAACCTCTTGACACACAAGGAATCTCAAATTGTGGTGCAAAGATTTAAATTAATTAGTCAAGAGTACAAAACACTTAGAATATGAGTTGAACTCTTTGTGCATGTGTTGCACTCTTCTTCTTCAGTCAAGTTCTCTATTTATAGGTGCTATGAATTAAGCTATTGGAGCAAGCTGAATGAAGTAGTTGTTGGATGCTTTGAAATATTCCATTGATGCTTCTTTCTAATGGCAATATGCTGGTTCAAGAGGCCTTGACATCCATCCATTTTGTCGACAGTTGCATGGATTAATCTTGGCTTCTTCTGGCTTGAAAGGTGTTCTTTTGGCCTTTGTTTAATGTGTTAGTCATTGCATTCCTCATTGATAAGGAAGACGCACCTCTTTCAAGCTCTAATGTTGGCACTTTCTATTCCAAGTAAAATTGACATGCAACTTTCTCCTTCCATGGAGTGCTTTTAGCTCTTTCTTGATTTGAAGCACAGTTAAATCTCCTTTCTTTGTATCCAAATTGCAACTAGCTGTTATGTAATAAAAACCACAAGTTAACCTTACTTTTTAAAAATTGAACAATAGATAACTGACAAGATTATTAGTTAATTAAATTCAAAATAATTTGATTTACCCAATTTTAGTGCATGCAGCAAGTCAATATTTTTAAGGACAAAATCCATAGCCAAATATTTCCAAATAATGAATAAACTAAGGCAATAATTTGAATAATGTTTTCCTATCATAGAAATTCATATAAACATATAATTTTGTCAATAATGTTCGGATATTCAAATTTCGTATTTAATTCAATTAATTAGAGTATCATAAAATTCATTTCAAATTTATTTCAATTTATGGGAATCTTATGATTTTGACAAGGGTCAATTTCTGATGCGCCTATCAAGGCCATTGATGGTGAGAGTTCAGGAAGGCTGAACTCTAGCATTGAAGCTTTAGATAGTGGGCAGACCAAGGGATTCATAATAAAAGATACTTGTGATCATTTAAGCACATAAGTACAATTCAAACAACTATTAACTCATGATCGAGTGTCCCTTAAACTATAATAAATGTGGCTCGAGCTCAAAACATATATGAACATCTAAAGCATATAGTTATATAGCAAGGAGGGAACTCTTCAATGTTATTTTGGTTAAAAATAAAGCAAACTATCTATGTCATTTATTATGTCAACTTACAATAATAAGTGATGCCAACAACTAGAATTACCTAACACATTTTCTTCAATTGCTTAGTTAAATGACTATATGCTAATGTTAAATTGTTGTAGTTATTTGCTACTAAAATAGCTATCCACTACCTAAAAAATTATGTGTTACTCAGACAATTAACTTTGTTGAATAGATTCTTATTGGAAGATGCATATACCTACAATTTCAACCCTTGCTTATCAGTCAATGATAATAACAAAAGACAATATTTAATCCTCCCAAACTTAACACTTGAAAAGCCTTATGTGAATTGGGATCCATAAAAGAGCACTCAATTCCTGGAAGCTAAAAGAGAACCCAATAGCATCTAGACAAGCTCACATTATCCACTAATGAGTTTATCGTTTCCTCACCCTAACCCAGCCAAAATATTATCTCCAATAAAATCTCCTCTCCCACATCTTTAGGTTGTTTCCAGTCATACCTTGTTGTAGAAGGTCCAATTTCACTCTTAGTCTATTTTTGCTTCACTTTTCTCCTTCCTCCTCTATGCCTCTGCTAAAATTAGTATTCCAATTGTTTGAAAGCCAAATGCATTATTTGAAGTTCCTAGAGATCAGGGTGTGTTCTAATTCCTTTATACGAAGCTAATGATAGGAGACTGCAAAGCTAATTGTTCAAGAGCTAGCAAGTTAAATTCAGCCTCAAACTTTTATCAAGTGTAGATGTTCTTTAATCTATCTTCTAGTAGGTATCTTAATACGATTGAACTTACATACTTATTTGCCCATACTTATGAATTTATGGGTCAAAATATTAACCATACACCTTTTGTCTATTTGTTTAGCTAGAGTTTGTAAGTTGGTGTTTGTTGGTCTCTAAGTGGTGTCTCATTTATAAGATTCCCATAACTTGTCCTGTCTTCTAGTGTCTACAACTTCTGAGTACAATGTTGGTACCAAGCTATACCTTAAGGTTCATTCTTTTGATTGTATGGTTAAGTTGATTTTGGCTATTCTAATCTTGAGAAATCTTTCAAGATGAATTGCAAATATGGATTGTTATTTGCAGAAATTTCTGAAAAATAGATCCAAGATGAATTTAATGAAGATGTAAGAAGAGCTCTCTTGGAAATGGATTCTCCTTGGGAGGCACTTTAAATCTAAATCCTTGAAAGATAAAATCAACAAGTTCTTTAAGATGAACACCTATAGGATGAATCTTAGCATGTATGACAAATTTCTACAATCTTTGTGTGTGGCTGTTCTTAAAAAGGTGGATAATGCCAATTTGATAGAGGGATGAGGAATTTTTGTAAATTTGAATATAGTTACTTATTGGTGGAAATTGAATGCGATTTATGTATGAAACTTGACTTGTTTAATGTCAAAGCTTGATTTAGGAGAGTCCAAGCTTTGTTGAACATTACTTTGAAGGCAATAGCTTGTTAAGAGCTTCTTGTTGATATTCGATTTGACCTAACAACGAAGAATTAAGGAAAAAATTAAGTAGGTTAGAGGAAATATGATTAGGATACATGTGCATAGTGGTGTTATGAAAAATCCATGTAATCTCCTAAATGGATTAGATTGATCTATTGAGTTTATACATTTGAAATAGGCTAAGTGCAACCCAAAATTTGGATTGTGATTTGAACTAAACAAAGTGGTAAATTAAACCAAGACTAGCTCTAATGGTTAAACACATCTAGGGGTGACCTCTTCTAATGATTTGTTAATCCTACTTGTCAAACAAGTGCTTATCATTTTCTTGGTTGCTTCAAAGGCCAATAATTCACATGAATTCACTGCTTTCTTTTAAAATGAAGTGAATAAGCTCAATCTAAAGTAATCACCAATTCCATTAGCTCACAATTCAACCAAGTTTTTAGCCCAACATTATCATTTGACTAACAGATTCTTAACCTTTTCTCAAGCAATCACATCTAGCAATTAAGAATCTAATACTGTTTTTCACCTTCAGTACCTCAATTGAATATCTAGTTTAAATGTAGAAAAATAGCCAAAATTCTCAGAATAATAATTAAAAAACTCTAAGATTTTGAGATAACAAGCAAAGATTTAAAGTGGAACAAGGTTTACACTAGCAAAATCAACAATGGTCTAGTTTAGCATCCCTTAGATTAAAGATATGATTCAATCATGACTTAATTTTATAAGACTAAGATCTTTATAAACATAATTTAAATCTAAAGAGGAGACTAAAAGATGGCTCATTTTAGGACCCCGGTTGAGGACCTCTCAATTAATGCCTAGTAGACTTCGAACAATACCAACAAAGAATATTATAACCTGGAAGAATGTAGAGAGAGAAACTATAAGGAGAAAAGCCCTAGTTCTTCACTAAAATGGTGAGGAAAGCCAAGAAACCCTTAAAACCTTCTCAATCTGCTCGAAATTTGGTTACAAATTCTCAATTAGCTGGAAGCAATGGTGGACGAAACCTAGCTACTGATCTTGCTTTTGCGCAAAATGGCTCAGATAACCTTAGCCCCATTGGAACAGTACCTTGAGCTCACAACACTGAGTTATCTTAAGTTGAAAGTGAGTTGAGAACACCTTTCAATACTTAGATTGATGCTTTAAGGAAGATATGACAGTCTAATTCATAGGCAATGGAGGTTGAGCACAGAAGGAAACAAGTGAGAATTCTAACCCTGTTGCTTCAAATTTAGGTCATGAATTGACCTTTGTGAAACCACTTACTAATAACGGCCACTTGCTCATAATGGAATGGGAATACAGTGTGTTAACGAGTTTTATATCACATTTGAGATTAAGTATTGGGAATCATCTATAGTTTGCTTTGTCCTTGGTGCTAACCCACTAATCCAGGTGATGGAGGGTTTTTTCCAACAAATTTGGGGGAAATATGGGTTTAACAAGATTATCCTTAAGCTTAGAAGTGTGTTCATTGTGAGATTCATTCTGTTTTAGAAAGGGATATAGCTCTATAATAGAATTTTGTCTACTTTGATAAAAAGCCAGTGGCAATGAAACCATGGGCTATTGGATAGCCTATAAGCAAAGATAAAGTTGCTAGAATACCAGTTTGGATGAAGTTTCCAGAGTTAGATTTGAAGTTTTAGGGTCGTGCCAACTTAAGTAAGATTGCTAGCTTAGGTGGGAGACCACTAGCTATAGACAAAGCTACTTAAGAGAAGACAAGAACCAAATATGCATAAGTACTTATAGAAATGGACGCTAGTATGTTATTCCTAAAAACAGTTAATTTTATGGATGAGATTGGAGAGCTCATTATACAAGAGGTGGTTTCTGAATGAAAACCCTTTAAATGTGCTTTCTGTCATATGTTTGGACATCTTATGGATGATTATAGGAAAAGAGTGAAGAAAGCATAGATTAGGAAAGAGCCTCAACAGGATGCTCCTACACAAGTTGCTGCCGTGACTAAATCTACAAATAAAAAAATTGATATGGCAAAGCAGATTGAACAAACTAGGGCCCCTACTATATAGACAAAAGCTGAGCACCAGTGACAACATAATAATGCAGTACTCCTCTAGTTGGTATTGTTCTTGATAATAGCTTTGGATCCCTGGCAAGAGATCATGGATAGAATAGCATTCTAGAATATAAGAGGTCTTAATGGCCCAAATAAACAAGATGCAGTCAAATGCTTCCTATATCAAAATAAATGTGGTATTCTAGGTTTAGTAGAAACAAAAGTAGCAATGAATAGGATTGATATAGTAAAGAAAGCTATTGGTTCTACCTGGTGTGTAGTTATAAATTTTTAGGCTCATGCAAAGAGTAGAATTTGGGTTCTAGGGGAACCTAGCCTACAAATACAAGTTTTGTAGATTCATAACTTGTTTATAGACCTTCAAATGCAAGCTAATCAAGTATTTTTGTCGCTGTCATTTATGGTTCTACTGACCTTCATGAAAAGGATGACCTGTAGGAGGCTCTAGGCCAGATTGACAGTATAATGACAGATCTCTGGATTTTTAGGGGGGGTTAACAACTTATTGGACATTAAGTAAAGGTTTGGTGGTGATAATGTAGGGTAGATACTTGAGGTTATAATGTAGGGTAGATGTTTAACTAAAGAATAGTAATAGGACATCATGCTATCTGTAACTGACATGGAAATAAAACAAGGTATGTTTAGTATTGGAAATGACAAGAGTCCTAGACAATGGTAGCTACTTTTACAAGGCTTCTAAAGAGATAACTAGCCCTAGCATGTGTAGCTATCAAAAACTCCTTTAATATTGGTAAATTACTCAAAAAAGTGAATGCCACTATACTTGCAATTATTCCAAAAATTGCATGCCTTAAAACCGCATTGACTTGAAGCCTATTGCCTGCTGCAATACAATATACAAATGCATAATTAAGGTGATTTGTGGTAGACTTAAGGTTGTTCTGCCTAACTTGCTTGGTAATACTCAGGCTGCCTTTGTGTGTGAGAGATAAATTCTTCACAATATCATGATATGTGAAGATCACATCAAAATGTACAATAGGAAGGGGACGTCTCCTCGATGCATCATGAAGGTTGATCTAAACAAAGCATATGACACTATCAGAATGGATCACATTGAGAGATTATTGATTGGCTATGGCTTGCCTTTGAGGTTTATTAAACTCATTATGACATGCATATCATTAGCTATGTTCTCTATCAGATTGAATGGTAAACTCTATGGTTTCTTTGGAAGTAAAAGAGAATTGAGACAAGCGGATCCCATGTCTCCTCTAATTTTTGTCTTGGCCATTGACTATTTGGTTGGATATCTCAAAGTAGCCTATGCATAACAGGGGTTCAAACTCTATTCTGGCTGTACCCAAATGAGACTAGGATTAATATATTTTGCTGATGATCTACTGCTTTTCTGTAGAGCATATAGAAAAATTATATAATACATGATGGCTACTTTCTAGCATTTTTCAGAATCCTCAAGGCTTAAAGCTAACTTGGACAAATCTCTTATGGCTACTTCTGGAATTGACAAACATCTGGTTGACCAATCACAGGAGGGATTCTTTACCTTTTAAATATCCAGGTTTCCCAGTTAAGCCTTAAAGGCTTAATAAGTAGGATTGTCACACCTTACTAGAGAGGACTACTACAAGGATAAGGGCTTGGCTAGTGAAAAGCTATCTTATGTAGGGAAGATACAATTAATGAATTCATTCCTGATGTGTATGTTCACATACTGAGGGGAATTTTTGTTGCTACCTAAGCATGCGTTGAACAAAGTTGCACAGTGCTGTAGGAACTTCTTATAGAACTTTGATATTCAGCATAAATTACTTGCTTTGGTCTCTTAAGATGACATTTTAAAACCAAATAAGGAAGGTGGGATGGGTATAAAACATTGCTTTCATTAGAATATAACTATAATAACAAAACTGGTGTGACATTTAGCCACTAGAGCTAAAAGCTCATGGTTAAGATGGGTGGATCATTATTACCGTAAAGGAAAAACCATAGGACAATGCACATATTCAGTAAAGGATAGCTAGTATTAGAAGAGGGTCCTTAAAGCCAGGGATACAATGCAATAGGGATACAACGTAAAAGAATAAACAGCTGGCTACATCAGATGGGAA
Organism: Carnegiea gigantea; assembly: GCA_029747015.1. Taxonomy (NCBI): domain Eukaryota; kingdom Viridiplantae; phylum Streptophyta; class Magnoliopsida; order Caryophyllales; family Cactaceae; genus Carnegiea; species Carnegiea gigantea. Next base: position 654,704 of record JAKOGI010000160.1, on the reverse strand, counting down.
ATATAATGCTAGGTCTGGGTACGATTGGATAAGAAATAAAGGTCCTAGAAGTGACTTGGCATCCACTTATATGGCATGAGTATAGAATTCCTGAGTGTAGATTCATAATATGGCTTATGCTTTAATAGGGATTGCTAACTAAAGATAGGCTTTGCAAGATGGGTACTCAAGTGGAAGCACCTTGTGTGTTGTGTCAGTAGCAGCAGGAAACACAAATGCATATGTTGTTTGAACGCTGCTTTGCACAAGCCGTATGCTTTGGATATTAGTTGAATTATTTTAGCTATACAACATCAGTTTGGATTGGTTATAATGACGGTAGTAGATTCTACAGCTATAAGGAACTCATAGGATGAGAACTAGGGTGAGAGTTACCATGGCTGTCATCATTTAGAATTATTGGTAGGAAAGAAAGAGAAGAGTGTTTTAAGAAACCCCTAGGGATTGCTTTATACTTGTAAAGGAATGTGGTAGAATGATACTAAATAGATTAGGAGGAGTTGATGTCTAGAGCAAAATAGCTTATGTATTTACCTAAGTGTGCGTTGGTTAACTAATGTACAATTTGGTTAAGCATTTAATATATACGTATATTTTACCCAAAAAAAGCCTTCGAATTTTGCTTGATCTTCACTTCGCTTGATCTTCACTTCTTCTTCTTCTTCTTCTTCTTCTTCTTCTTCTTCTTCAAAATCTCTCTGTGGAGACTGCGAGTGAAGGTGGATGATGTGGGGTGGTATATGAATGGTAGAAAATATGCCTTCAAATAGCTAAAAACAAAACAAACTAAATGTTAAAAATTGAGTAGTTACATAAAAAAAGGGTCGCTATAGCCAGAACGGGTGATAAGTGCTTTTAAATGCTTCATTTTTGGGACATTTTGTAGCACCTTTTTAGGGAATTTATAGGCTTGATGCCATAATTCATACTCCTATTCTCGTTTATGATTGAGTATGGTTCTTCGATGATATTTGCAGGATTTTAGACCATTTGAGTACATGTTGACCCACCACAAAGGTACCCCAAGCCCTATGCATGTGGAGCAAGAGAAAAGCAGAAAATTTCGAAACCAGCCAGAACCACGATCAGACCGTGGTGAACCTGCAACTATTAGCCTCTTCATCTTCCTTCGTTGTGCGGTTGAGGATGCTTTAATGCTTAAAAAGGGTGTGTTCCAAGGATTAAAGGGAGAATTCAGTAACCATAGCCGTCTCACTACTTCTCACATATCTTTCTTTAGAGGTTAGTTTAGTTTAGTTTAGTTTTTGAGATTTGAAGGGAGAAGCTTTACTGTTGGAGGCTTGAAGATTGTTGCACAATTCAAGGGCTGCCATTGTGGTAAAGTTTTCCTTCCTTTATACTTATTCTTGAACTCTTGTTTTAGTTGAATTTGAAATATGAGTGAGTAGTTCTATTTAATCTGGGGATTTCTTAGCCATAGTATTATAGTTGGATCCTTTATCTTTGCAAATCTTGTGCTCATTTCATGATTGGAATGATTTACTTCTATCTTGAGATTGAAATGTTGTGGGTAGAATTTTTTGGCCAATTTTGCTTGCTTATGTTAGGTGGTTCAGCGAAGTACTAAAGAGTGAAACTCGCTACTAGACCGCCTTGATAAGCCTTGATTTAGCGAAACTTAAGAGAGAATTTATTGTTCAGCGGAGACTTAGCATTCATAGTCTTCAACCTAGACTAAATCAACGAGACTTGAGAGAGTGTTAGTTGAATTTGTTTAGGCAATTTTGTTCATTTCGAAAGAAAGGATCAAATTTAATTCGAGTACAATTCCTTGAATCATTTAATCCGTGGAAAGTGCATGCTTAATTCTATGATCCAACTTTTTACTTGGCGAATCAAATTCCTAGATGTTTTACTTTGATTGATTTCCAGGTAGATAATTAGTTTATTAAATCGGCTTATTGAAAAGATTGATTACTTAGCAATTTTATTAGACATTAGATTACTGTGGTCCCCGAGGACGATCTTTTAATCTATACTATGACAAATGTGTGCTACCGGAAGTGTCAAGGGGCAGCTACGGTTAACCCAAGGCTAATTACATGGCCACAAATACCACCACAATCCAACTGTGGGAGCCTCTAGCTAGCTTAACATCTTCTAGATTTTTTCATCATTATCCTGAAAGTTTGCGGTCACGGTCTGACTGCGTTAGTGTTGTAAGCCTCGTTTGCTTCCATCTTTGATAAGCACAACCTCAAAGTTGCCAATCTACTCATGTACCTTGGGATTGCATAGACAAAATCTCTACAAATACTATGAAGATATAAAATCCCAAGCACAATAGTAGAAATAGAGGCATAAACACTCAAATATGCACATTAATACCTCAAAATGACATCCAAACACTTATGAAATCCATGAAAATATTACATTCATCAAAATATGTAAAAGTCATAGTGAGGAAAATACCTTTAAATGTTGAAGCTGATTATAATAATCCCTCAGACAGTTTGCCCAAGAAGTTAATAAGATTGCATTTGACCTTTGCAATTAGCTACTTTACTTTTGAACGCTTATTCTTTAACTAATGGTGTTAAATTTGAATACACAAATCCTAGTGAGGATGATGGGAAGGTACCAAATTGCTTACGAATAGAAGTGTGCATAAAAAATTCCATAGGGACTAATCAAAACATTGTTAATGAGACTAGTAAGTGCCTAAAAGAGTCACCAAGAAACAAGGATGAAAATAACTCAATAAGTTAACTCCATTCAAAGGCCATCCATGGCTAGGTTTTGGAGACAAACTTTGGGATTGATCACTAATGAGAAAAAAGTTGACTTGATTCAGAGACCACAACTATAGGCCTTTAAGCAAATGGCCTTATCAAGCTTCAAACAACATTGAGAAGTCTATAGAGGTGCAAGAAGGTGAGAAGAAGGATTGGGACGCTGACTGTGAGAATATGGATTTTGATACTGAGTGTGGAGGGGTCTAGTGGATTTTGATGAGAGGAGCACAAAATCTGATTCGACATTGACTACTACAATATCGGAGGAAGGTAGTGGCTACGCTCAATCCACCATGTCTTTGGTGCATTCTTTAATTCACGTGACTAAGGCTAGAAATTTTGTACACTAGCTTTCCATAGAAATACAAAAAGGCCCACATTGAGATCTCTTCATCTATCACAAGCAACCTATAGAATGACATAGAGAGGGAAAATAGGGTTGAGGTTTTGCATAAACACTCCATGGCTTACATGATTGTTCACGTTCATCATACTGATTAACCAAGTCCAAAGAGGCATGTCATATGTAGGGATGACAAAGGAGGTCGTATAACTCATATCATCCAATTCTTAATGTAACTTCATAATAGGTAAAGGAAGGGAAACACTAAAGAATGAAGAAAACTTGGCCACTGTGGAAGAAGAGTATTGTCAATTGATAGATTGGTCAACCACCATTCGAAATAGATATGAGCTTAATCATTAAACTCTAACTCAATTGTTTGGAGCATGAGGATTTGCACTCATGGAAAGAGATTCAAGTGTTAAATATGCAATGCTCGATATTAAATCGATCAAAATATTGCCACGAAGACATTTGAGGATAATTGGAATTTTGAAATGTCATGCTTGGATGATAATAAGTTGAATTTGAAGAACAGAGGCTGTAATATGTTTTGGTTTAAGGTCACTATGTTTCTAGGTCAATGGTTCAAAATCAGTATTGGAAAATCGTCTAACAAGCAACTCAACTTTAGGCTACTCCAATAAAGACTAATCAACTTTGACTCCATCAGTCCAACTTTTTGAATAATTTCTACACTATGATAAGCTTTTTAAAGCCCTAGGGATTCATATGACTACATTTATGTAAGCATGAACCCCCTTCCCCACCTAAAGTTTCACTCAACAACACCAACTACTTCTTGCGATGATCTTTATTTGGAGAAACCTATTATCTCAATCACAACCAAGATACTATGCTTTGTCCAATTATTAACTTTCAACATGTCTTGCAGTTTGAATGTAAGTAATTCTTTATGTCTCATTTAACAAAAAAAAATTCATGGTATACTTATTATAAATGCTTCTGAAATTTTACAATGCATAATTAGTCGAGAATGAAAAATGGGTGGGGAAAGGATGACAAAGGGTAAAAAAAATGATTAAATATAGACTAGAAAACACAACATACTCAATAAAGACTACACTAAAGGAAAGTGATAACATTAAAAAGAAAAAGAAAAGAAAAGAAAGAGGTAGAATAAAACAAATGAATAGAAGCGAATTCTTCTCTAGTATCTCTGCGAGTATAGAGATTAGGAAATATGACAAGACTAATCTTTGTATAATAAATTACAATGGGGATGTGGAGTTAGCATCTTTCACTTCTTTAATCATACATTCTCATTAGCTCCCTATGAAACGCTTCCACAGTTCCGTTGCACATAGTAAAACATTCAAATGGTGACTATCTCGACCATGACACTATCATATAGACTCCGTCCTAAGTAACAACAAACTTTTACGGTTAGCCTAGGCTTAGGTAGCATTGTAGACTAGATCTTTCTTAGGCTTTTATATAGTTATGTGTTGCCTTCAATTATAGCTATTGACAATGGTGTAAGTGGTAGGGCATTTCCACGTGCTACGCATCATCCCAAGTTTCAATCAACCTTGTGCCTCTTTTAATGCAATAAACTTTTTCTTTTTCTTTTATTTTCATGGTTTCTTTAATCCTTTACACGATCTTTTTTGTTTTATTAGAACCAACTAATATTATGTTCCCAAGTTTCTTTTTTTCTTTTTGATGGGTTCTTTTTTGTAAATTCTACTAATAAACAAATTTGACAGGTTTTTTTTTCCCCCATAACGCTAACCTGCTACCCTTCATTTGGTTTGCACATTTACTATTTGTAATTATGTTGTGGAAAAACTAGCGCTACTGTGTTCACTATTTTATAACTGATAAGCATTTACTTATTTATTAATAAATACTCAAGTGATCGTTATTATATGTCATTGACAACTCAGTTAGCATGTATAATGCTCATGATTACATTTTTTTTAAAAAAAAAGAAAAGCCATCCGATAACATTTGACACTTAAAATGTCAGATGTCTTATTTACTTTTTTAATCGAACAAGACCAAGAAACATTGTCGCCAAAACTAGTGTAAACGGACAATTCAACGAAAAAAGCATTTACATGATATTCACATTAGCATTTTGTATTGTGTTAAAGTAGGCAGTTTTTTAGCTAAAGATAAGCACTATGTAGGCTCATAGTTATTAATAAGCACACGAATTCGTACACAGATAAGCATTTGTTATTCAAAGATTAGCCTTTTCTAGATTGTGTGGTCTACTTAGTTCGAGTATGTCAGTGAGCATATATTACTTCTTCATATGTAAACATTTTACCTTTTCCGAGAAAATGAATTTAACAAGTAAAATTAGTAAACATGTTCTATAATTTAATAATCAAAAAATGAAAAAGGATATTAAAAAAAAATATAGCACGAAACAAACACATAAAACAAGAAAATCCCCAACAAAAAAAGGGGAAGAGAAGTTCCAAAAATACTAAAACAAATAAAAACAATTGCAGCAAATCAGCTACTCCAATAATCTAAACTACTCAAAATCCAATAGTGGTATAAGAGAAACAACCGAAATCAATTTTCCTAGTAGTTGATGTAGGGTAAGCTGTGAGAGGTTAGAAGAGTAAAGAGATAAAGGGTGCGCTATTGTTCACGCAAGTGTTTTTCCGCTTTTTCTTTTGTTTTTTTGGCTGGGAACGATTTAAGAAGACACAAAATTATTATTCCCCAATAGGTAGTGTACGCAAATTCGAGAGCAAGTCAAACGTCTTATTAATGTGTGCATTTTTTTGGGTGTATATATATATATATAATATATATATATATATTAGCAAAGATATATATAATATATATATATAATATTATATATATATATATATATATATATAGTAATATATATATATATATAATATATATATATATATATATATATATATATATAATGTGTGTGTGTGTTTGTGTGCCTATATATATATATATATATGCTAGGCATATCCTTGTCTGTATATATATCTACCTACTATATGAATATATATATACTATATACGTCTATATATATTATATATATCTATAGTTGTATAATTATGTATGTATGTAGTATGTTTGTGTTGGTTGTGTGTTGGGTGTGGATATATCTATAGAGGTATAGGGGGTTAGGTAGGGGGGGGGGTATAGGGTGTTAGTTGTAGGGGGTGTATGGCTATCTACTATATAATGATATATTATATATGTGTATGTATGTATGTGTATATATATATGTGTGTGTACATTATGTGTTGTGCGTTTATATTATATATATATATATATATAATATATATTATATATATCTATATATAATATATATATACATATATATAATATATATATATCCAATATGATATTATAATATAATATATACATATATATATATCTATAATATATATATCTATCTATATATATATATGACACACACACTACTGTGTGGTGTAATATATAAACATATATAGATATATATCTATATCTATAAATATTATATATCTATATTTATATATATATTATATGTATATATATATATATTATATATGTATATATATATATAAATGTATATATATAAATGTATGCATAGACATATGTGTGCGTGGTGTGTGTGTGTGTATATATATATATATAGATATATATATATATATATATATATCTATATGTGTGTGTTGTGTGTGTGTGTTGTGTGTGGTGTGTGGTGTGGTGTGTGTGTGTGTGAGTGGGTGGGTCAATATATAGATATATATATTCATATACATGTATAACCAAGAAATAAAAAAAAATTTTATTTTTATATTATATCTATAGATATACACACACACATAGATATATAATATATATATATATATTATATATATATAATATATATATATATCTTATTAGACATACCACACACACACATACAGCATATATATATATAGTATATATATATATATATATATATATATTAATATATATATATATAACACAAACACACACACACACACACACGCACACATATGTCTATGCATACATATATATATACATATATATATGATCTATAAATATATATGTATAATGTTATTATATGTATGATGCATAGACATATGTTGCGTGTAGTGTTGTATATATATATATATATTATATATATATATATATATATATATATAATATATAGGATATAATATATATATATATATATATATAATATATATATAGTAGAACAACCCACATACACATTTGTGTTTGTGTGTGTATGCATGCTGGGAGCTAGTCTGGCAGAATGAGGTTTTGTGTATGATATGACTATCAATAGGTCTAGTTTTAGTGATCATCATAACTATACTTGCTGGTCAACATGCGTTCAATAGCTGACCTTTATAAATATATTCAAGGTATGCTGATCACCAAACATAACTATGATGATTATTAAAATTAGATCGATTGATCCCGTCATCCTACTCATCCTACACAAAACTCTCATCTTACCTGAGTAGTCGTCATCTGTGTGCGCGCATGCGGGTGGGTGGATGGGTGGGGGTGTTTGTGTGTGATTGCACATACACACTTAAACACATATACTTATGTGTATACATGTATGTATGTGAGCGTGTCCATATATATATATATATATATATATATATATATATATATATATATATATACATAATATATATATATATATATATATATATATATATATATATATATATATATGTATGTAGGTGCATATATAAATATATATATATATATATATATCTATATATATATATATATTTATGTATATATATACATA
>JAKOGI010000160.1:469988-642488 GCA_029747015.1 Carnegiea gigantea | reverse complement strand
TTTAGGCATGATTTTTACCTCTCATCTTGGCGATTTCTGGTAAAATCCCGAGAGTTTAGAGGTTGATTAGTCATTCTTTACCTCAAATCTACTTAAAAGTGTGCTTTTGTGTTTTCAGGAGTTAGACTGAAAGAAATGAAAAAAAAAAGCTAGCGCCGCGCTAAATAGGAGCTAAAAAGGAGGATTTTAAGCCAAGAGAGAGTGGCACGGTGGCACCATGCCATGCAGACTGACCGTGCCACCCAGAGGACCGAGGAAACGCAAGCCAGAGATGTGGCACGGTGGGTCCGTGCCCAATGGCATGACCGTGCCACATTAGTTTTCCCCGTACAGTCGCGATTTGGCGTTGTAATTGGCACTCATGCTTTTCTCTATTTTTTTCTCTCTTAAAAACGGCAATTAGGGTTTATAGTTCTTGGTTTTGATTGTTGTGAAATTCAAGACAGTGGATCAAGATTTCTTTATGCTTTTGGTAGATTATTGCTGCAAATTGCACAGATACATTCCTCTACCTTTTTCCTTTGCGTTTTAATTCAAAGTTGAATACCTTTGAGCATGTTCGTTTTCTTGATCGTAATTGTGATTAGAATGACGATTAGAGGCTAAATCCCGTGTCTTGGATTGGGCGTAGCCCCTTTGATGTGATTTGGATTGATGTCCTAGGTTTTCGTGAATTGATGCCCGTGTTATGATTGAACTCTCGCTTAGCGTGCCAGGTGTTCGATGAATTGCCTGAAAGGGTTGTATTCATGTTCGTAATTAGGGTTTAAGAGATTAACGAAAGTTAAGTCCTTTACTTTGAGCGGTTTTGCGAGCGATTGAATTCTTAACATGAAAATAGTTGGGGTTTCAATTGGGAATTAAGGGTTACACAATCTTGTGGTCTTGCGACTCTAGTTTCATGAAAATAGATAACTAGGATAACTTGACCAGTCTAATGACCTTTGAGAGAAGGCGTAGACGCGTTTAATTTGTAACCATTCCATTTTAGTTGTCTTGTAGGCGGATTCACATGACCTAGATTACAATCCTAAGAACATCAAAGTGTGGTGAACCCCAATCCAGGACCCTTGTCATCATTGATTGTGATAAAAGCAGTAACTTTAGATTGAATATAGTTAACTTCTAGTGAAAACCCATTCTACTAGACTCTGGCCTAAATTGAGTGTTAAAGGTTGGATTCGGTGATTGAAACTAAGTTCCTTGTGGACACGACCCGTACTTGCCGTTGCTAGCTACAACTGGCACCGTGCACTTGCGGTTATTGAGTAAAACGATAACAAGTTTTTGGCGCCGTTGCCGGGGAACTTGTTCGTTTTGACATCGGAACCGACTATTATACTTGAGATTAGGCTCTTTCTTTTATTTTTCTTCTCTTTCCACCCTGCTTGTTTTTACCCTTGCTTGAGCCTGCTTACGATTGGTATAGTTTTTGGCTTTGTATGCACAGGCGCAGTCAGGGGAGTCACAACTTGCTTCCCTTGAATCCTGAAATCGAAGCTACTGCTCGCAAGCAAAGCGGCGCACGCAAAAAGAAGCAAGCCGAATCTACCATGGCAGCGCAAGACAACAGAGTTTTGAGAGACTATGCTATGCCTCAGTCGTTGGGTATCACTTCCTCTATAGTGAACCTTGCGGTCGAGGTCAACAACTTCAAGTTGCGCCCAGCCCTTATCTCCTTGGTGGAGCGTGACCAATTCGGTGGACACCCCTCTGAGAATCCCAATATGCACCTTCGTAATTTCCTTGCGAAGTGTGACACAGTTAAACTCAATGGGGTCTCCGCTGATGCCATTCGATTGAGGCTCTTCCCGTTCTCCGTAAGGGATAGAGGTAGGGACTGGCTCCAGAATGAGGAGCCCAACACCTTCGCCACTTGGGATGCTCTCTCCAAGGCCTTCTTGAGTAAGTACTTTCCCCCAGGGAAGACAGCCAAGTTGAGAGCCGACATCACCTCATTCGCTCAACTGCATAGCAAATCGTTATATGAGGCATGGGAACGATTCAAGGATCTTCAACGCCAGTGCCCCCACCATGGAGTCCCTGATTGGCTCCTTATTCAGACTTTCTACAATGGACTGGATCAGACTTTGAAGATGTCCATTGATGCTGCAGCTGGGGGAGCACTTATGGGAAAATCGACCAAGGCTTTACTCGAGGACATGACTGCTAATAACTACCATTGGTCTAATGAGCGGGTCCCTCAAAGGAAAGGTGGTAGCAAGTATGATGTTGACGCCGTAGACATGCTAGCCAGCAAGGTCGACGCCTTGGCACAGCGTTTCGACAGGCTTGGAACTCCTTCAGGGAGTTTAATAGGAGGTCCATCTGGTGCAATGTTTGAGGTTGGAGCACTTTGTGAGATCTGTGGCATTCAGGGCCACATTGCTACTTAATGCCAAACCACTTTCCCAGGCGTTGAGCATGCCAATGCAATGCAAACTTACGGCCAACGCCCACAAAACAACCCCTACTCAAGCACCTACAAACCCGGTTGGAGAAATCATCCAAACTCCTCCTACCGCAACAACAATCCCATGCCAACCAATCCTTCCCAATCACAACCACAACCTCCCGGTTTCCAATATAGGGCCCCTTATGCCCAATCTCCTCAACAACCTCCCCAACAACCCAAGTCCAATTTGGAGAGCCTCATGGAGCGCTTTATAACTACTCAGGCGAAGACTAATGAGGCACTTAGTGAGTCGGTCAATCAGTTGAACTCCAAGTTTGACTCTATGGCTACTCGCCAGAAGATGATGGACAATCAAATCGCTCAAATTGCACAGCAAGTGAGCCATTTGTCTAGACCCCAGGGACATCTGCCAGGTCAACCTCAGACCAATCCCAAAGGCCAGATGAATGCTATTACACTACGGAGTGGTAGGGAGTTAGAAGGTCCCACAATGCCTATGAGGGAGGAAAGGGAGGGAGCTATCAATGTGGATGATGACACCAGGGCGGCCATGAGTGAGAGGGCCCAGAATGAGAAGCCCAAAGAGGATGCACCAGAAAGTACCCCCTCTCATGTGAAGCTTTACAAGCCTTCTGTCCCTCACCCTCAAAGGCTAGTAAAGGCTAAGGAGGAGCACAAGTATGGCAAGTTCCTTGAGATGCTAAAGAAGTTTCATATCAACATCCCCTTTTTGGAGGCCATTACTGACATGCCTTCCTATCCCAAGTTCTTAAAGGATTTGCTCTCCAATAAGGGGAAGTTACTCGAGAACGCTAAGGTGTCTCTTGCTGAGGAGTGCAGTGCGATCATTTAGAACAAACTCCCTCCTAAACTTTCTGATCCAGGGAGCTTTTCCATCCCCTGTTCTGCCGGGGGTCTTACCATCAGTAGAGCACTATGTGACCTTGGGGCTAGTGTGAGCCTCATGCCGTACTCCATCTGTAAGAAGCTGCAAGTGGGAGAGTTAAAACCCACCACGATCTCCCTGTAGTTAGTCGATCGATCAGTCAAGTATGCTCTTGGTGTTCTTGAAGATGTCCCACTCCAAGTGGGAAAGTTCTTCATTCCCTGCGACTTTATGGCTATAGAGATGAAGGAAGACTCCCGCATTTCTATCATTTTGGGGCGACCATTCCTAGCCACTGCGGGAGCTATGATCGACGTCAAGAACGGCAAGCTTTCCCTTCAAGTAGGGGATGAGAAGGTGGAGTTTAGCCTGCCACAAGTGATGGCCTCCCCCACTTCAGGCGACTCATGCTGCAGAGTCGATATATTAGAGAAAGCCCTCAACCAGGAGGGCTAGACCCATCTGTCTGTAGAAGACCCGTTGGAGGCCGCGTTGATTGGTTGCCACGTTACCAACTCCGGTTCGGGTGAGAAGGAGGAGTATGCCAGACTCCTCAATGAGTCTACTGCCTACTTGCCTAGGCAGTCCTGCGAAGAGCTTCATACTGTGGAGGAGCCTACCTCCAAAAAAGAAGAGGAGCGTCCACTGAAGGTAGAATTAAAACTTCTACCTCCCCATCTCAGGTATGAATTTCTGGACTCTTCCCATCAATTTCCCGTAATTGTTAATGCTAACCTGGATGGCCCCCAGTTGCAACAACTGTTGGATGTGCTTCGTAAGCATAGAGGTGCCATCGAGTATAGTATCGATGTTATTCGGGGGCTCAGTCCTTCGTTCTATATGCATTGTATTTTTCTTGATGACAGTCACCGCCCCTCTCGACAACCTCAGCGCCGTTTAAATCCAAACATGCAAGCGGTTGTTAAAAAGGAGATTCTTAAACTACTTGATGCTGGGATCATCTACCCTATCTCAGATAGTGAGTGGGTGAGTCCAGTCTAGGTAGTCTCTAAAAAGGGAGGTATGACTGTCATAAAGAATGAGCGAGATGAGCTCATTTCTACTAGGACTGTTACTGGGTGGTGCATGTGCATCAACTACCGTGGATTAAATCAAGCCACCCGGAAAGATCATTTCCCCCTCCCTTTCATTGACCAAATGTTGGAAAGGTTGGCAAGGCATTCCTTTTTCTATTATCTGGATGGTTATTCCGGTTTCTTTCAGATTCCTATCCATCCTGATGACCAGGAAAAGACGACTTTCACGTGCCCGTATGGTACCTTTGCTTATCGAAGGATGCCATTCGGATTGTGTAATGCCCAGGCCACCTTCCAGCGGTGCATGACTGCTATATTTTTTGACCTTATCGAAAATATCATGGAGGTGTTTATGGATGACTTCTCCGTTTATGGAGGTACCTTTGCCCTTTGTTTGGAAAACTTAACCAAGGTACTTCATAGATGTGAAGAAGTCAACCTAGTATTGAATTGAGAAAAATGTCATTTTATGGTGCAGGAGGGGGTAGTACTAGGTCATGTTATTTCTACTAGGGGCATTGAGGTGGACAGAGCGAAGGTCGAGGTTATTGAGCGATTACCCCCTCCTACTTCGGTAAAAGGGGTGAGGAGTTTCCTTGGTCATGCGGGGTTTTATCGCCGCTTTATCAAGGATTTCTCTAAGATTGCCAAACCTCTTACTCAGCTACTCACTAAAGATGTCCCGTTTGTCTTTACTGATTAGTGCCATGAGGCTTTTTACAGGATTAAGCAGGCATTAATTTCTGCCCCCATCATACAACCACCAGATTGGGATCTCCCATTTGAGATCATGTGCAATGCCAGCGACCATGCGGTGGGGGCAGTTCTAGGGCAGAGGAAGGATAAGAAGCCAGTGGTGATCTACTATGCTAGTAGAATGCTGGATGAGGCCCAGCAGAACTATACCATAACTGAGAAGGAGCTGCTTGCGGTCGTGTGTGCAATGGAAAAATTCACGCCCTACCTGCTATGTTCCAAGGTCATTGTGTACACGGACCACTCTGCCCTCAAGCACCTCCTCGAGAAGAAGGATGCCAAGCCTCACCTCATCAGATGGATTTTGCTACTCCAGGAGTTTGATCTGGAGATCAAAGATAAGGCAGAGACCGAGAATGTCGTGGCCGATCATCTTTCCAGGCTCGTTGTTGAGAGCCACGGCACCCTTATTGATGATGCCTTTCCCGACGCGCATCTCATGGGCATCGAATCAGGACCCGCCCCATGGTTTGCCGACTATGCGAACTACCGAGCTTCGGGAATCCTTCCCCATGATCTATCCTCCCACTAGAAAAAGAAATTCCTCCATGATGTCAAGACATATTTTTGGGAGGAACCATTCCTTTACAAGTTGTGCAAGGATGGGATTATCAGGAGATGCCTTCCTAAAGGGGAAATCCAAGGTGTAATCTCCCATTGCCATGACTCTCCTTGTGGAGGACACGCTAGCACCTCCAAGATAGCCGCTAAGGTGCTGTAAGCGGGCTTCTTCTGGCCCTCACTCTTTAAGGACGTCCATGCCTATGTCCGTGCATGCGACCACTGCCAGCGGATAGGAAATCTGTCTAGGAAGAATGAGATGCCTCTTAACTTTATCCTTGAAGTTGAGATCTTCGATGTTTGGGGCATCGATTTTATGGGACCCTTCCCATCTTTAAGGGGCCATAAGTATATCCTCGTCGCCGTAGACTACGTCTCCAAGTGGGTGGAGGCAATAGCTAGTCCTACCAATGACTCACGAGTTGTAGTCAAGCTTTTCAAGAAGATTATATTCCCCCGCTTTGGTGTCCCGAGGGTGCTAATAAGCGACAATGGATCGCACTTCATAGAACAGAAATTAGAAACTCTCTTGAAGAAATATGGAGTGCACCACAAATATGGACTTGGCTACCACCATCAAACTAGTGGCCAAGTCAAGATCTCCAACCGGGAAATCAAGTCCATCTTAGAGAAAACAGTTGCAAGATCACGAAAGGATTGGGCGGACAAGCTTGATAACGCCCTTTGGGCCTACCGCACGGCATTCAAAACCCCCATTGGCACCACCCCCTTTCGACTTATCTACGGCAAGTCTTGTCATCTCCTCGTGGAACTCGAACACAGGGCTTACTGGGCCATAAAACACTTCAACTTCGACTTGAAGTCCGTGGGAGAGAAGAGGATGTTGCAACTAAATGAACTCGAGGAGATCCGCTTGGATGCCTGTGACAGTTCTCGGCTCTACAAGGAGCGAACTAAGCGGTGACACGACAAGTTTATCAACCGCCGCGAGTTTCGGGAAGATGACTTGATTCTAGTTTTCAATTCCCGCTTAAAGCTTTTCCCTGGGAAGCTTCGCTCCCGATGGTCGGGTCCCTTTAAGGTGCTTAAGGTCTACCCATATGGGGCCATCGAAATAGGCAATAAAACCACCGGCTCGTTCAAGGTGAACGGGTCCCGCTTGAAACACTACATTGCCGGTGAATCTCTTGAGGGGAAAGTCACATGGGCTCTCCCTGATGTCCCTCCTTCTTAGGGATCCTAACGGTCAAGCTCAGGACCATAAATAAGCGTTTCTTGGGAGGCAACCCAAGCTTTATTGCTTTCCCAAAAAAAACCAAAAAAAAAAAGGAAGGAACACGGAACTAGAGATTTGGCACGGTGGAACCGTGCCCTTGGGCACGACCGTGCCAAAATTCTCTCTTCCACTACCACCCAAAAAAAAAAAATTCCAAAAAAAGGGGGTAGCACGGGGGCAGCGTGCCTCGCGGCACCCCGTGCCCTCTTTCTCCCCCCCCAAAAAAAACAAAAAACAAAAAAAAACAAAAAAAAAGAGAGAAGAACATACGGGCCGGGCAGCGAAGTGGCAAGGTGGCACCGTGCCGTTAGGCATGACTATGCCACTTTAAAAACCGCCGAAAACGCCCGCTTTCTTCCTCTTCTTCCTCCTTCTTCCTCCCTCTTCCATTCGACCTCCTTCCTCTCTCTCTCTATACTGCGCGGCTCTCCCTCTCTCTCCATCCCCACTCAATCTTCCATTTTAACCTCTCAAATTCTCTCAATTTCTTGCCAAATTCTTCAACCTTCCCACCCCCATTCACTCTACCCCATTCATCTCAAAGTCCTTCCATCCCAAATCTCATTTTCTCTCTCTAAAACCTCAACCTCCATTGTTGAGGTCCAAGATTGTAGAGAGCGAAATTGACCCTTCTCCTACTCTTTTCACCTCCTCTTGGGTCCAAATCTGTTTTTATTTTTACAATGGGTAAGAAACGCATTGGGGAGACTTCAAAGGGTCCATCCCTACCCAAGAAATCATCCCGGACAACCTCTTCTTCAACTGCGCCTGCTTCTGCTAAAGGTACCAAAGATGCTTACCCTCTTATTTTACCTGCTAGCACTAGGGGTTTACAGTTTATAAATGACAAACAAAAGTCTCGATATGAGCTTTTAGTCACTAGGAACACTAGTGAGCAGAAATATTTTCATGCTGATTCCTTGCGCTCTTTGGGACTGTTGGATGATTTGTTGACTCTACTTGGTAGGTTGAAATGGACCGAATATATAAACATGCAATGCACATCCTATGACCGCCTTATGGTTAAGTTCTTCAGTTCGTTAGCTGTTGATTGGGATGGTAGTTATAATGGTCAGGAAGTCGCCATTTATTTTCGAATGTTTAACATTGATCACCGGATGAGTTTGAGAATGTTTAATGACCTTTTGTGACTCCCGGTGGTCGATGGGGCATATAGGGACGTACCCTCTTTGTGGTGACCTGACCCTGTTTGGTTGAGCATCACCTGCTCCAAACAGAAAGAGTATACTGATAGGTGGGGGCGACCTAGGGTCTTTGACCCTCGACAGGCCAAGGCTACCTACATTTGTAATGTCAACCTTCGGTACCTTCAGCGCCTAATGGAAAACATTGTTTTCGGCCGCAACGACAACCAGAATGGTTGTCGGAAGGCCGAACTATTTATTATCTGGTGCGCCGTATCAGGCACCCCTCTCGACATGGGGGCCTTTATAACCCGCCACCTGGCGGAAGTAGCTAAGCCTAGTAACCGGAATGTCCTCAGCGTTGGCGGTACTGTTACTGCCATTGTTATTGCCTTAGGCTACGGTTCGCGACTCTCTGCTCTCGAACCCCATTTTTTGGGTGGTCACCTCGACCTTGGTACCCTTCACCACATGCACATCATAGATACCCGAGGCGACACCATTAGGTACCCCCACCACAAGACCATCCTTTTCAACTTCTCCAACCCTAAGCGCACCACGGTCGCCAACAAGCGAAACTGGAATTGCGACGGGCGCATTATTAGGACCACTATTCTTCTCAGAGAGGAGCAGTTAGACGCTGATATTGAGCTTGATGAGGACGACGAGAGCGAGGAGGGCAGTGATGAGGGTGATGATGCTCCTGAGGCTGAGGCCAGCGGTGCCCCTACCCCTCCTGAGACCATGCCGCCGCCACCACCCCTTCACCCACCATCCACTCATGCGATGGGTGGGTCTTCTTCCTCCGTCGCCTACATGCCGCTCGACCCCACCTTCCTTCAGTCTTTCTCCACCATCCAAATGGAGGTGTCGGATCTTAGGGAGGGTTTTAGTGGCATGCACCACGATATCCAGTGCATTTCTGGGCGCATGGATTCCATTGAGGAGGGGGTGAGTCACTTTCACGGTTATATTGACTGCCAAGAGCAGAGGGAGATGAGACGGATACAGCGTGAGGAAGAGCGGGCGATTCGAGCGGCCCGTGAGTATGAGGAGAGACGGAGGATGAACGAACTGCTTGACGCCAGTCCGAGTCGATTCGGCAGCTGGAGGAGCAGTTTTGCTCGTTCCCGGGCGCCCCTGCCGGCTCGTCGTCCTCCCCACCCTTTGACCAGGGTGGCTCCTCCCATTTCTACCCCTTTCCCCCGCCCTTTTGGCCTCCCCCTGGGCCCGATGGTGCCCAGTGACTGTCTTTTGTTCCCCATTTCCCCCACTTGTTTCATCTTACTTCCTATCTTTTTCATTGGGGACAATGAACCGCTTAGGCATGGGGGGGTGAGCTCACGAGCTGTTAGGTGACGATTTGTGGTTTGTGTTGGCTTGTATATATCCCTTTGTATATAGCATCCCTGCATATAGCATCTAGTTCTCATTTTAGCTTCGGTGCATTTTTAGGATGCATTAGTTTTCGTTTTATTTTTCTATTTCGATAAGCGGATAGCGCATATAGATAGGTAATGCATTGTATATATTTTATTTTCTAACCCTTGGTCTCAAGTGGACATTTGTCGAGTGGAGCTTCACAAGACTGCAAGGTAATTCTTCCAACTCTACTCTTCATTTATTTACTCATTGACTGCTTAGGGTGATTTATTGTTTTCGTCGTTTCGCCTTTGGAAAAAAATAATTAAAAAAACAAAACAGAAAAGAAAAAAAAACAAAAGGGTTTTGAAAACCCCTCCTATGACGATGACCAAGGCATTGTGGATCAGTTGATTAACATGGTTGTGTATACTTGTGGGTTCTTTGTGGCAAAATGTGTTTGATTGATGATTTTGAAAATGTTTTGACCACATTGTTTGGTTCACATTCCTGGTTGCCCTTGAAACCCCCCTCATCATGATTGATTATTCCTTTTAAGTAGGACATCCTTGGGGTTGGTTGTATTGTTTGGTACTGTGACCCGTGAGATTTTGAACCTATAGACTAATCCATCAATTTAGTCTCATATTCTTTTTCATGTGTGTCTCTTCCATGACCACGTCTCTAGAACTTGCTTGGATTCTCTTTGAAACCGCATCTCGCATGTACATAACGATGAAATGATAGAGGCATTCATTTGTTTTTGAGCTACATAACCAAATTGCCACCTGTGATTCAATGTTTTTAACCCTTTGCTTACCCCTTTGAGTCTTACCCGTTTTGCTGTGACCCTTTCACCGCTAGCTCTTAGCCTAAACACATTTCCTACCCTTCGGCCAAAGCCAGTAGAACAACACTTCATTAATTTGTGGGTAGTTTTGAGTGTTATGCACATTTGTGGTTAATTTGGTATGTGAGGAATGGTAGTTATTCGGGAATTGACTATTTTGTTATTGTGCGTGCCAATCACTCGTTCTCTTCCTTTTGTTAAAAAAAAAGAAAAAAAAGAAAAAAAGGGGGGGGAAGAGAACAGAAAAGAGAAACTTGTTGAAACCCGAAAAGGGTGATAAGTAAGAGTGTTTGGTCTGTTGTCATAGTTCATTCCTGATGGTCCTCATGATTTGGGGGTATTCTCACTATGTCTTTAAAGAGAGTGTGGTATGATTGGTTTAAGTGTTGGTTGCTCACTAGCTGTGGCTTTTAGCTCCTCATTTCCCAAATTATTTATCCCTCTCTTACCTGTGCCCTCAGCCTCATTTCACCCCTAGAAAGTCCTCTTGATTGTTGGTGTGTATTTTGCACTTTCGCGGTGGAGAATTGAGAATCCCACCAAGTCTATGGTAGACCGTTCGATTGGAAGAGAGTCGAGTGAACCTTCTTACATCTTAAACATATGTGAGGGAGTGCATTTACTTTGCTCCTCCTATGAGAGCCGCTACTAAGCCTTCTAGCCCACTCCTTATTTAGATGCATCTTGATTGGGGAGGGGGTGATATGGTTTGACGGTATGCTGACTTGAACATGTGGTCTTCCCAATTATTTGAAATGAGTTTGGAAATTGTGTTTGTGCCTCAAATCATTCCGCTGGCTATGCGCACCTATGTTCGATTCAATTGATCTGCTATTGGCCTTGCCTGAGGAGGCGAGTAGCTAGAGGTTCTCGACCACCCATTCTGTTCATTCATGTTCTAGTCTTGCTTGAGGACAAGCAAGAGATAAGCATGGGGGAGTTGATAAACCTCTATTTTACACACTTTTAGGCATGATTTTCACCTCTCATCTTGGCGATTTCTGGTAAAATCCTAAGAGTTTAGAGGTTGATTAGTCATTCTTTACCTCAAATCTACTTAAAAGTGTGCTTTTGTGTTTTCAGGAGTTAGACTGAAAGAAATGAGAAAAATAAGCTAGCGCCGCGCCAAATAGGAGCTAAAAAGGAGGATTTCAAGCCAAGAGAGAGTGGCATGGTGGCACCATGCCATGCAGACTGACCGTGCCACCCAGAGGAACGAGGAAACGCAAGCCAGAGATGTGGCACCGTGGGTCCGTGCCCAGTGGCACGACCGTGCCACATTAGTTTTCCCCGTATAGTCGCGATTTGGCGTTGTAATTAGCATTCATGCTTTTCTCAATTTTTTTTCTCTCTTGAAAACGGCGATTAGGGTTTATAGTTCTTGGTTTTGATTGTTGTGAAATTCAAGACAATGAATCAAGATTTCTTTATGCTTTTGGTAGATTGTTGCTGCAAATTGCACAGAGTACATTCCTCTACCTTTTTCCTTTACGTTTTAATTCAAAGTTGAATACCTTTGAGCATGTTCGTTTTCTTGATTGTAATTGTGATTAGAATGACAATTAGAGGCTAAATCCCGTGTCTTGGATTGGGCATAGCCCCTTTGATGTGATTTAGATTGATGTCCTAGGTTTTCGTGAATTGATGCCCATGTTATGATTGAACTCTCGCTTAGCGTGCCAGGTGTTCGATGAATTGCCTGAAAGGGTTGTATTCATGTTCGTAATTAGGGTTTAGGAGATTAACGAAAGTTAAGTCCTTTACTTAGAGCGGTTTTGCGAGCGATTGAATTTCTTAACATGAAAATAGTTGGGGTTTCAATTAGGAATTAAGGGTTACATAATCTTGTGGTCTTGCGACTCTAGTTTCATGAAAATAGATAACTAGGATATGACCTTTGAGAGAAGGCGTAGACCCGTTTAATTTGTAACCATTCCATTTCAGTTGTCATGTAGGCGGATTCACATGACCTAGATTACAATCCTACGAACATCAAAGTGTGGTGAACCCCAATCCAGGACCCTTGTCACCATTGATTGTGATAAAAGTAGTAACTTTAGATTGAATATAGCTAACTTCTAGTGAAAACCCATTCTACTAGACTCTGGCCTAAATTGAGTGTTAAAGGTTGGATTCGGTGATTGAAACCAAGTTCCTTGTGGACACGACCCGTACTTGCTGTTGCTAGTTACAACTGGCATCGTGCACTTGCGGTTATTGAGTAAAACGATAACATAATCACACCCTAAGGATGATTCTCTTGGATTCAATCTCAAATAGTCAAGAGGATTATGAGGTTTGTGCCCAAGATAAGATCTGAGTGATAGCTAAATTGTTTTCCACCAAATTCCTCTCCTAAAGCCTCTTAGCTATGAAAGAAGAATTCTAAAGGAAAGACTCTAATCATGAAAAATTACACAAAGGTACCTTAAGTTTTCTGGAAAAAACATTTTAAGGGCCCTTAGTCCTTAAAAATAATTATAAAGTATCTCGACTTATGAGGTACCTAATATAAAGGACCCTCAAAGTTTATGCAAACCATTTTTAGGTCCAAATCCAGTAGTTTAATTTGCATATAATGTCGTTAACTTTTCATACTTGCATACTATACTGCAATCCTTAAAAACTTAGTTTTGAAAATTTTTATTTTATGTATGTGTAATTTCTCTCACGAGTACTACTCGAAGCCCTTTTTAATTTGGTATCAGAGCCACATGACAAAAAATAATTAAAGTAATTAAGTTAATTAATAGTTAATTAAGCTGATTAACTGTGTTTAATGCTTGATTCATTACCTACTTGCCCTTCTCCTAATTATACACATACTATTCACTTACCAGAAAGAACCATTTCAGTAGCACCGCAATTAAACTATATCATCGATATAGTTTTGGAATTAAAAGTTGAACTAAGAAAACTTAAGACTGAAGGTAAGAAGATTAAGAAGCAATTATCGGTAATCCACTACTCTATACTTAACTGAGATTAGACATAGTGAAAAATCTGGTTTAAGTATTATACTCAATTTCAGCATAAATATCCTTTTCAAAACCCAAAAAACAAAAATCGATTTCCTTTGCATGGTATAAAAATCCAAAAAATTGAAAAATCATCCAAAAAGGTAGAGAAAGAAGAACAGGATGAATTATGAGCCGTATAATCTTAAGGAATTGGTCTTACCTCAATTAGCCAAACATAATACATCTTAAACATTGATTAAACTCGTAATAGAAAGAAATATTTGAACATTGGGAAAGAGACATAAATAGTGTCCTAAATCTAAATACAACATGAACTGGTGGAACTTTCCTAAATTATATCGAACATAGTTTTTCTAGAACTATAGCTGACTAGTATGACTCACTAGATGAGGAATCCAAAATGTATTAAAAATGATGGAAACACATGTTGTATTGTTCAAAAAAATTATATAAGAAAATCAAAATTGAATTGATCCAAACTAAACTTGATCCCAAAGAAAAAATAAGAGTAATAACATAGAATTATGAGATATGAAATATCTGTAAAATTATAATGCTGAATTAGTCAATATTATTACAAAATTGGGCATAAAAAAAACCCATCTTGGTATATTTTATGACAAATTATCATATCCAATCAATTCTATAACCAATGAAAAATATATTACATTGCTTGACAAAGCAGATGTCATTGATATGCTTGGTATAAAAGTCTCTTATCTAAGAAAATGGGTCAATAATCAATGTCTTGATCTCTAGAAGCAATAGAAAATGAAGAAACAATTTTTAGCCTATTGGGATACAATGGGAAGAAGAAACCACAAGGAGAAGAAAAAGAAAATTTATAAGAAAATGAGCTTTAACAAGCAAAGGGGTGAGAAGTATAAAAGAAAATATTATAACAAACATAACCCTAAATACCAGAGATTTTTTAGAAAAGTCGCTTATTGTCCTACTGAAAAAATCATTGTAAGTGTCAGGTATGCAGAGAAGTAGGTCATTATACAAATAAATGCAAAAACAAGAAGAATAACAAACTTATTGAAACTTTGGATATTCTAGATTCCTTTGAGCTTAGCGAAGAAGAAGCACTAGATCTAGCCCTAAAAAACAACAAAAGAATTGTTAAGATTGTACTAGACGATGAACATTAAGAAAGTAATTATAAAGAAACTAGTCACATGATGAAAAGTTAGTTCAATTAGTCTTGGTAATCTTTAAGGAGAAGAATTTGTGGTAGATAATGAGAACAAAGAAGTCAAAAGAGATTGCGTCCTTCCCATAATTTAGAAAAACATGATCTATAAAAAATCGATTTTTCAATTAAAGAGCAAATATGTATGTGAAATGATGGAAGGAGGTCTAGAAATCAAAGATTGTGAGTATGATATAGGAGAAGTTAATTTCATTAACTAGGAAAATATCCTTACATAACAAAGACAGAAAGTATAGGTATATCCATGTTGGAAGTGTTTAAGTGCAAATCACTCCATTGCTATATTATGGCAATGAAATTGATATTTATGCTTTGCTCTATGATATCAGGCATACCAAATCTAATAATCAAATTGTCACAAGGATTAGGACCAATTTATGTAATGGATTAGTAGGATTCAATTGCTGACCTAGATATTATATAAGCCTAAAAGATGAATTTGTCAAAAATTTCTTATCCCTTAAGATAAAAACAGTTGAGATGAACATGAAAAGAGGAGGATGCCCACTAAGATATTTTGAAAATAATCTACAAATTAGATAATACTATAGATCCAATGACTATGGTAACAATGATAGCAGCAGAAAAATTTTAAAGTCCTACTCCAATATAAAATTCAAAGGACAAAATTCAATCCTCAAGAGATAAAAATAGATAGATCTTGGATCTGGATTTGCTAATCCCATAAAAATCAATAAGAAAAATATAATAAAAATTGATAACAATGGTAAAATTACTATTGAACCTCAATTATTAAGAATCATGCATGCAAGATCAAAATGGGGGAGAAGGATCTTCAACTAATAAAGAAGAAGTTAAAGAAAACGATACAATTTGTATGACCAACAAAATGAGTAGAATGAGTTTTGAACCTACAAGATACAGTATGGACCGAAGTATTAGTCTATATAGAAAAGTTATTAAGTACAAAATAAGAACTGTTAATGAGCCACTCTATAAGGATGAATTAGAAACAAATATAACTATAGATATATGCTACGCTATGAAGTCAGAAATCCTAATAGTATTTATATCCCAATAAATGTATGTTTTGAGAGGTATAATAAATATGAATTGTGTGTCCACATAAATAGTGGTTGTTCAATCTGTTTTGAAAAAAAAATCTTTAGAATTTATGTGGGAAAACGATAAGAATCTTTTACAAGTAAGGATAGCTAATAATAATATTATGAGCCACAACGAAGTCATATAAGGGTTATCTATAGAAATAGGAGGAGCTCAACGTATTATACCAATTCCATGAGCTACTGATTAACCCTCTCATTATATGATTACTAGAAATAATTTTCACGTGCTATATTCTCCATGCATATAGACCATAAACCAAATAATATTCACAATAAATGGTCACTCAGTTTCCATTGATAAATTAAATAAAGTACACACTCTTCAAAAAATTGAGTTTACATACAGCCACTGTAGTGAGAAGGTAATACTTGCAGAACTTGAGATAGCACTAATAATCTCACTACTTGAATTATCCATTTTAGAGCATATTGTTGAACAACAACAACAATTATGCAAAGACTGTACTCTGATAATCATCTAAAAGTTTGGGCTAAAGATAAGATATTTACAAAAATCACTTTATTAAATCTAAACACTATTATTCGGGTTAAACAAATGGTGTATACACACCAAGTTATCCAAGAATTTGACAAATAAATCAAAGAACTTCTGGATAAAGGGTTAATTAGGAATAGTAGGAGTCCTCACACTAGACCCGCTTTCATGCTAAGAAATCATGGTGAAGAAAAAATAGAAAAAGCAAGAATGGTAATCAATTATAAAAAGCCTAATGATAACACTGTCTTTGATAGTTATTATATTCGTAACAAAACAGTCCTTTCCAATAGAATTTAAGGAGCTTCTTGGTTCTCAAAAATGAACTGGAAAAGCGGATATTGGCAGATAAAAATGGATGAAGAAAGCATTCCATTAATGGCATTTAGTGCCCCATAAGGAGATTTTGAGTGGATAGTGATCTCATTTGGTCTAAAAAATGCATTTCAAATATTCCAAAGAAGAATGGAGAACATCTTCAAATATCTTAATCATTGTTCTCTAGTTTACATCGATGATATCCATGCCTTTTTCAAGACCATAGAATAGCTTTAAGATGATCTCTTAGCTATGAACCAAAGATGCATTAATCATGGTATTGTTCTTGGTGAGAACAAATGCATTTATGTTGGGTAAGAAATTGAGTTTTTAGGACTAGAGATAAAAGCTAGACAAATCATTTTGCAAAAGCATATTTTAGAAAAAATATAAAATTTCCCTAAAAAGATTGAAAGTAGGAAGCAATTAGAAAGGTTTCTTGGATGTCTTACTTATGTTTCGTACATCATTAAAGATCTTGCTAAATTGAAAAAACCATTACAACAAAAACTCAAGAAAGAAGGTAAGTTGGACATGGACCCATAGTGAATCAAAGATTGTTCAAAACCTCAAAATGAAGTGTAAAAATCTTTCTCTTCTTAACTCATCTAATGAAGGAGGTAATTTAATTCTTGAGACAAATGCTAGCAATGAGCACGGGAGTGCCGTACTCAAAATCAAGGAAAGTGGAAAAATCTGCAAATATTACAGTGAAAGTTTTCATAAAGCAGCATGAAACTATCCTATGATGAAAATAGAAATCCTTGCAGTCAGAAAGGGAGTTGAAAAGTTCTCAATCTTTTTATCCCCAAAAACTTTTCTTATTCGAAATGACTACAAAAGAATGCTTGGTTTTGTGGAAAAAAAAAATTATCAAGTATGCAAGCACAAAAAGGCGACTCCTCTATTGGCAATTGTGGCTTAACCATTTTTCCTATTCTATTGAACATATACAGGTATCAAAGAATTCTCTTGCAGATAGTTTAACTCTTGAACCTCCTAATGGTGATCATCAGAGCAGAACTCCTACCAAAAAATGAGGAAATCCAAGATGAAATGCCATTACTATTTGAATGGGTTTCTCCTTCTAGTAGAATCCTTATGGATATTTGGAATTCCATACAAAAAGTAGATCATGCTTTGATCTGCTGTCTTTTTCGTATCTAATAGCATAAAGATTCAACCTTTTAGAGTTACAAATGAATTACCTAAGGTGTACTTGTAATATTCAAGAAAAAAAAAGTTCCCATGTTTAAGAAAAACAGTTCAACGACTGGCATGCATCTTGTATTGACTACTATCACAATTATTCTTATGATATTTGGGAATCCTGAAGTACTACGATCTTCTTTCCTGATAGATCTGAAGTTAGTGGTATTAGATTCCTAGCAAATTCAATCTCTCCATATAACCCATGATGAAAGCTTGGGAATACGGAATGATATCTTACCTCATGGAAATTCCAAATTCAAAGTACTCATTCTCCTCAAGACTAACTAAGTTTCAACAATGCATGTTTAAAAGAATCCATTGGATTCTTATGGTCTAACAAAAATTCCATAAAATAGAAGTCGATATATCAAGGTACATTGCGTAGTAATTAGGTATGGAAATAGAAAAGCCAAATTAACTCATCATCTTATTTAATTGGTTGATTTAGACTATCCTAATGATCAAAGACAAGAATGATTTTCATAACAACAAGAAGTAGTTAGTGATCCTACTTTAGTAGGAGCCATCGGCTTTTGCAATATTTATCATCAAATGTGGATATTAATTGAATAAGGAAGAACACTAACGTATTACGGGAACACTACTTTTGCCTATCATAATGATTTTAACAAATATACAAAGGTAGAATGAGCAACTTTAGAAAATATCTTTCATTATCTCTTTGATGTTGGAGCTGAAAAATTCTTATCAGAAAAAGAAAAGAGATATCTTTATGAATCATTTGAAAGATGGGATCTAGAGCCCCTTCAACTTGATGAGGATTTTGATGATTATTTTGATAATGATGGACTGAAAGACATTATTGGAGATGAAGGCAAGCAAAATCTCAATATGAATGACTAATCTTCTTAACATTATAAGCTCTGAAAAGTTTTTGCACCATTATTGCACTATTTTGTCTAGTGTCAAGTTGGTAAAATAATATTGCTACTATAGCCATGTGAGGATAGATATAGTCATATATAAATATCAGTGTGTACTATAGCCACTAGAGCATCCTATGTAGTCCATCTCCTCTATTAAAAGAGATGATAAGTGCTAAGAAGGGACACGGTCATTTGAGCATACTTGAGTAAAAGAGAAGTCAAAATTCTCTATTTCTCTATGAGCAAGCATCGGTGAGGATCTTAGTAGCTTAAGTCCCTCTTTAATCTTTCCATTGTAATACTTCCTCTTTTAAACCTTTAATAAAAGAAGTTTTCTAGCATGGAACATTATTCAATCGAACCTCATATCCTAAACGCTATAAAGTCTTGATTAAAGTCTCACTATCCTTTGAATTATAAAACTAGATTAGTGACTATGGTCTGAGGTAGGAAACAAAAAGGATATGTGTTGTGCCTAATCTGAGGATGGCATGATTGAGATTAGCAATCTCTATAAACTAAAAGGTAGAACAACGCTAGGATCCAGCACCGACTAAGTTCGAGTAATAATCAAAACTCTCTAATTAAACTTTATTATTTTTGCTAAGCATGGTGGGCTTATGATCACAAAAAATATAATATTTATGATATAAGTAGTAGATTGTGATAGCTAACTATTAAAGTCATTATAATAAGTTAAATCATTCAAAACAAGTATCTTACTTTAAAAAACCCAAAAAATAGCAAAATTACTAAAAGTACTCCATTTAGGCCAAAGGTGAAAAATTCTAAAGTCTCTGACCAAAATAATAAGAAAAAGAACCTAATAATCTATTGTTCGAAAATATAGGATAACCTAGTGTTATTTTTAAAAAGTTAAAGACCTAAAATTTGTTGTCCTAAAACTCAGGGTACTTAGGAGTCATTTTTTTCTCTAATCACCATTCTTAATTTAAGAGCTAAAGATGTAGGATTTTCGAAGGGGAGATGGCCTTTAGCCTTCCATGTTATAATTCAACTCAAGTGAGCTTACATGGAGGTAATTAGGTCTATAAATGTCCAAAATAGAGGGAATTAGCTGGTACATTACTTGGACAAGTGTGCTAACACGAGGCTTACAAAATATCCTAAAAATTAAGTTAACATGCTAAGATAATTGCAATCAAGATGAGCTGTATTTGTCAGAATTCATCCTCCATTTTCTATGGAGCTCATCAATGAGGGGTCCACCACTTGAAAAATCTTCCTTGTGTGTGAAGAATCAGCTCATGCTAATTAATCTCAAAGATCACAATTGTGTCTTCCCCAATCAAGGCCAATTTCGAGATTGCTCCAGAATTGGAATTTTGTGCGCGCCTCACATATTTAGGCCATTTCTCCTAATATTGAAAACCAATGCCAAATTTCAGCACATGAGGATATAATAAGCATCTTAGGGAATCATTAAAACTTGGCCCACTTTGTTTAGGCTTCATCAGGTAAGATTTAGACTCGACGCAAGTTCAGCAAGTTTTCTGATAAAAACCTACATCATATGAGTTGGGTTTGTTATATCATTTTATGGAAAATGCAACTTAACTCAGAATTTTATTGTATCATCCTAAATTCAACTCCGTAAGCTTCCCAATGAAGCATAGATCACCGTAATTGGACATTGTTTGGATGGTGAGAAGCCAAGTCGAAACCTAGTGAAGTGCTAGAGCAGCGACCATCTTGACCAAAGAAGAATTGCTTGAACATTGGTTTAGATGAGGGGATAGCCAAATGTTGGTTTGAAGCATGGTATGCATCATCAATGGAGTAAAACGTGCTAAAATTAAACATGATGATGTTAAATCTTAGATTAACTACTAGTAGAATTGGGTTCTCTGCTGTGTTTTGGGGTCAAACCCCATTACGATGTAAGTGATGGGTTTGCGAGGTGAATCTTGATAGGCCTTGAAATTGATGAGGTTGCTTCAATTAGCAAAGGGATTTATATGGTTCGATTTAAAACAACCAGGATGGAGATATGGTGGTGAATAAGGGAGTCTATTATTTCGACAAGAAGGCATTCATTCTGAAAACATGGAGTAAAACAATGAATATTGATGCGAATTTACTAAAATCATTACAAATTTGGGTGCAGTTTCCTAAGTTAGACATTAAATACTAGAGTCTTGATGGTCTATGCAAACTAAGGAGTATGATTAGATTCTTATAAAAAAACTAATAGGCACACAAAGGAAAAGAGCATGCTACATTATGCCTAGATACTAATTGAAAATGCACGTAGATGGTCCATTTCTTGAGATAGTGGACTATGTGAATGAATGGAATGTGGTAGTGAGGCAGAAGATAAAATATGAATGGAAGCCATTAAGATGTGAGTATTATCACTTGCTTGGCCATAAGGACAAAGATTGCAAGAAGATGCCTTTAGTCAGGAAAGAGTGGAGATCAATATAGCCTAGTCAACATGGAACACTTGAGAAGATGCCAATATAAAATGCTCAGGATGATGATGAGTTCGTAAGGCTGATAAAAAATAGTAACATGCAGATAGTGCAAGCAAGGGAGCAAAGTCAAAGGACACCATCTACAAATGCAATTCAAATTCTCTTAAAATTTGAAATTGCGCAACTGCTTGAGGATGAAGCTGGGGTGGGGGAACCTCCTACTCATAGAGAGCACAATTAGCTTGAATGTAAGATGCACCAACTACCCAAATAAACAAGAAGATATCTCTATCTTTTTGAAGAATAATCAGGTTAGCTTGGGTGGCCTACTTAAAATAAAAATTTAAAAATAGAATAAGCAATTAGTAGTCAGCAGATTGTTTGAAGGTTAGAGAGTGCAAACGAACTTTCATTTACATCATAAAGGTAGAATTTTGATTGCTTGGAGGCCACAGTTGTATGATATGCAAATAGAATCAGTAACTTTTTAAGCTATCTAATGCAGTGTTACACAATTATTTGGAAATGAAGGGTTCTACATTACATTTATGCATGGTTTCAACATTGAGAAATAGAGGAGGGAGTTATGGGAACCTATACCTCAAATTGCTTTAAGTATATAGCATCCATGGTGCATTTTGGGGGATTGAAATTCAGTTGTTGAGGGAAGTGACAGAATAGGAGAAACTAAGATTACCACGGCTGAAATGAGAGATTTCAAAATGTGTATTGCAAATGGTAAGCTGAGTGAAATGAGGATTTTTAGGGCTCACTACACATGGATAAATAATCATGTGTGATATAGGATTGATAGAGTCTTTATAAACATACATTGATATAGGGATTTTGATTATGTGCAAGCTAAGTGTAAAAATGCCAACTTGTCTAATCACTCTACTATTGTGTAGACTTTTATATCCTCTCCTAAACAGGAGATGCCTTTTAGATATTGAGATATGTGGCCTTTTGACAGGTAGTTTCCATAAATTGTACAGCACGTTCTATTAAGAATGAAGAAAGGAGGTAAGATCCTTGCTTTGCTAGATATCTCAAAGGACCTAAAGGGAAGTCTGCGAAAGTTGAATTGGGATAAGTTCAAAGACATTCATCAACAACAAATGATTTATAGAGCCTAGTTCGAGATCATACAAAAGAACTTACAGAGTAACCCTATGAATGCAACATTAAAGCAGCAAGAAAAAAAGGTTAGAGACAATTGTATTACTAACTTTTAAATCCTCTCTAGCATTAATGAAGCAGCAATCTAAGATGGATTAGGCATGTTTTGCTTGGCCAGTGCACTAGCTCTTTCTTTGCAAAAGTTACACAAAGGAAGATGGCTAATTTTATTTCCATTCATAATAAAGAGGGAAAGAAGGTGGAGAGGTATGAGGAGGTAGCTAAGGTGATTATAGAGTTCTGTCAATAGCTACTTGGTAAACAACAATATCAAATACAAAGGGTTGACCAATAGATTATAGCTAGTAGGGTTTTGTTATTTGTTGAACAACAACTTGAGTTATATAAGCCTTTCAATGACAATAAGATAAAGCATGTAATGTTTTCTATGCCACATAACAAGTCACCAAGGCTAGATGGATACTCAAGTGGACTTTTATATAGTCAGCTAGGATTAGAATAGGCAAATTGACTGTGAGGTTGTGCACGAAATTTTTTTCTACAGGTAAACTATCTAAAATCTGCAACGCTATAAAATTGGTGATTCTCCTTAAGGTTCCAAACCCAAGTAGTGATGTGGATTTCAGACCAATTTGTTGCTACACTATGTTCTTTAAATGCCTATCAAGTTAGTTTGTAGTAGACTGAAGATGTTGTTGCCTAATTAAGTGGATTAGAGTGAAGGGGCTTTCATTCTTAGTAGAGAACTGATCTACATTGCCTTATTCTGTCCAGAATTAGCAAGAGGCTACTCAAGAAAACATGTAACTCTTAGATCTTTGCTAAAAATAGATCTCATAGAAGCTTATGACATAGTGTATAGGAAATTTGTGTAAGAACTGTTGGAGGGTTTCCCCAAGGCATTCATACAATAGATTATGGCATGATCTCCTCACCATCTTTCACAATTTTTCCTAATGAAGGAAATGTTGGTTTCTTTAAAGGAGGAAGAGGGTTGACACAAGGAGATCTTTTCTCTCCCTTTCTATTTGTTATGGTATTGAATTGTCTAGCCAGAACACTCAAAGTAGCATCCAATAATCCTCAGTTTAGATATCAACCTGGATGGAGCAAGCTAAAGATGGTCGATCTGGCATTTACAGATGACTTAATCATTTTTTGTGTAACAAGAAAGACACTTGTTCAGTTACTCATAGAGGCTTTATAGCTTTTCTAATGTCTTAGGCTTGTTAGCAAACCAACACAAGTCTCAAGTGGTCATTAGTGGGGTTAACTCTATAGAACAACAGGAATCACAAGTGATGACAGGCTACAAACTGAAACACTTCCTTATGAGAACCTTAGGGTACCAATTATTGACGGAAAAGTGAGTAAAGTGGATTGTGAAGACTTGGTGACTGAGATTCTAATAAGGATAAAGGTATGGTCTACTAGAAATCCATCTTATGCTAGAAGAATTATGCTTGTAAACTCAGTACTCATGGGCTTATATACTTTTTGGGCATTTATGCTTCCATAAGAAGTGCTTCAAAAGGTGAATGAAATTTGTAGGAATTTCTTATAGGGGGTTGATGAAATGTATAGAAAGGTTCTAAATGTGGCCTAGGAGAAAACATGTTTGGTAAAAAATTTAGAGGCCTTAATTATTAGAATGAGGCTTTGAATACCAAACCAATTTGGGCTACAGATGAGAGAAAGATATTCTATGGGTCAAATGGGTTTATGAGAAGTACCTTAAAGAAGATTGGTGAGACTTTGTTCCTCACAATGAGACATGTTAGTTGTCCGAGCATGATGTGCATGAATTTTACACCTCATTATACCTAGATTTAGCTCAATAATTGGTAAATTAGATTATTTATTAGTGTTTTGTTGGTTTTGTGGGCAATAAAGAGAGTTTCTCAAATGGCAAGTAATCACTGCAAAGCATGCTAAAAGTTAGGCACATTAATCGAGAAAACCTTATAAGATAACCCGGGATAACCATGAAGCGAGTTCGGGTCAACAAGCACAAAGATTGTGGAAGAAACAAGGAAGAAGAACAATGCAAAAATTTGGCAATGGATGCTAGTGCCACGTGGTAAGGGCTACCAATGTCAGGTGGCACGGCTATGCCAAATCCTATTTCTGCTCGGTTTTTGTGTAGAATTCCATAAACTTGGCATGATCTGCATGTGCCACATGCTACAACCATACCCAATGTGCTGCATCAGGATTTATTTAAAGCCTCCTTCCGCCATTTGTGTAATCATCTAAGTTTTAAGTTTCTAAACAGGGCTTAGCCTAGGATTTAGGAGATATTAGTGTAGATTTAGTTTTAATTTGTAGCCACATTCTAAGATTAATGAAGTTTTGATGCAATTAGCTTTCTTTCTCTTTCTTTAATCTTCATTTCCATCCAAGTTCTTACTTTATTGACTTTGATTTAATAGCTTAATGCCCAGATTTACATGCCTTTGCTTGTTGATGGATTACAATTAGTGCCTCCCTTTACTAATCATCCTTTTATTCTCTTATCTATCTTAATGTCTGATTCACTTTCCTCAAGAATGCAAATTTCAAACTCTTTCTCTTTCCTCGAGCTTAGGGTTTGAAAGCCCATTTCTACAAGTTTTGAGTTTTTAACTCTTAATGGGTTAGATCAGGAGTAATTGAGTGAGGTTGGTGAAAATAAGCTGAAAATCCACCTCCAATCATCTTCTACTTGCTCCAACAATGGATGTCAACCTACATTGTTGGATTTTCAAGCTTTTAAGGTGCTCCCCTTTCCCTCTCTTCTTTTAGTTAGTAAATTTAATACTTTCTTATTTAATTAGATGTTTTGCTAGTTATTGTTAGTTAATATGATATTTTGTTTTGATTTTGTTAATTAGACTTTGTCTTAGTTTAGTTTCATTAATCATGTTTAGACTAGGATTAGTGAGTAATTAGTTTAATTGATCATACTTAGTGACATTTATCGCTTTTTCTAGATTAGAGTTGGGGAAAAAAATAATTAATAACTTGATTTCCACACCCTCCTAGAGGATGATAAATTTTCACCGTGATCACCCACAAACACTTCAACAAATTAGCGCCGTTGTTGGGGACGGTGGAGCAAAATTAAGTCAGTTCTTGTAAATATGCCCCTTTTTGGTTATTTTGTGCTAGTGTAAATTTTTTTTTTTCCCAATTCCTGCTTTAGTTTGTCTGCTGAGTTATAGTGTAGCTACTTATTTTGATGGTATTGAAAAACATAAGAAAATTAGAAAATGTGAAAAGACCGAAAAATTGAAAAACCAAAAATGTTGTGACTCATTAGGTGACAATGATGGGCTTGAGAATTTTAAGCAAACAAATGTGGTTAGTGTTGAGCCCAAGACTACAAATTTGACAAGTCAATTGTTGAAAGACTGGGATCCTACCCACCACGTTCATTAAGGGATCACTTCTATCCTCCCTGAACTTTCCCACAATCATGTTTTGACCTCCCTCCCATCCCTAACGACGTGACATTTCAGCTTAATTCAGATTATGTTCTCATTCTTTCAAATATACCGGTTTTGAAGATCCTTATTTGTTTATTCGTGAGTTTGAGGAAGTTTGTTCATTGATTCACATGCATAGGGTATTAAACAATGTTGTAAGGATGAAGTTCATTCCAGTTGCTCTCAAAGATGATGCTAGGAGGTGGATCTATAGTCTTAAGGTTGGTTCTATTAAATCATGATATTCTTTTGTTGCTATCTTCCTTACAAGATACTTTCTCACTAGCAAGACCATTAGACTTAAGAATGAAATCCTCTCTTTTGTCCTAATTGAATATAAGCCTTTTTGGAAGTATATAAATAGGTGCAAAGAGTTGCTTACCCAATGTCCTCACCATGGTTTAGAAAGATGGAATTTACGCTAAATAGCTTATGATGGTTACTAGGATAATAGTTAAATCTATGTATGGGGGAGAGTTTCTTTGTAAGGATGCTAACTAGGCTTGAGACTTTCTTATGGATTTAAGTGATAAGACATATGAGCGGAGACAATTAGGGAAGCCCCTAGTATTACATCTAAGATTTTTATGGATAATGAGGGCAAGCTACCTAATGACTTTGTTGCTTTGGAGGATACTATGCTTCATTGTGAGCATCAACTTGAAGTTCCTCTTTTTCAACCACCTCAACCTCATGATGACATTCCTCTCTCTCATTTTTATGATTTTCTTTTGGACTATAGCGTTAGGTCATGCTCTCACCCTTTTTAATTAAATGTCTTTTGAGGGCATAAGTGATCCTTCATTGCATACCCTAATGATCAACCCTCTTAAGACTAGGGATGCTTTTGGAGGTGATATGTTTTGATGATGCACCATTTCTTTTAGCACCCTTGACAGAGAATGATAAGAGCGAGAAACTAGTGGTTAAGGCTAGTCATGGTCTTGAGCATGACATGATGTGGTTTCCAAGGATATTTTTGTTTAGGAGGACTACTTAGTTGAAGAGACTCCTTTGGAGGAGCCTTGCACTAAGGACTGCGTTGAGGTCACACCTTTTTATATGGAGCTTGTTGATGTAACCCTCATCGATCTTCCTTCTAAGAACATCCTAACTTCTATTATATTGCCCCCTTATACTCCATCATCTCACTTTTTCATGGATCTGTCAATATCCATTTTCCTCGAGTCTGAGACTTATATAATTTATGCCCCTACTTTAGACCAAACGCATGAGCTTTATATGGATATATGACTTGAGGATTGGGTAGAGGATTTAGAATTCATTCCTAGTTGGTGCATTCATGCTTATGAGACTTCTAGGCCCTTACTCTCTACATTGAGTGACGTTAGGCATGTGTGTAACTTTTATGATTGGGCCTAGAGCTTTAGTAAGCTCAAGAGTGCTCTTACTTCTATTCGAAGGATGTGCTTTCTTTAGAACATCCTCCTTCTTGCTAATGGATTTAAATTTACCTCTATCTATCTGAATGATCGGTCTCAATTCGGGAGGAAGAACTGGTAATAGATACAAAACCATCCATTCTGGTTCTATATTTGTTCGAATAAAATGCTTAGCTAATTCCATGCGTCTAACTAAAAAATCCTTTCTTCTCACTTTTCGGTTTTCCCATTCATTCCCTGTAGGCCCTTCTTCCCCTAACTCCTTTCATTCTACGAATAATAAGTTGCTACGAGCTTTAGTAGGGATTGATACAAGTGGCAATTTAGTGATTTGGCGGAGTAGTTGATACTCCTTGAGCCTCTTGTAGCACATCTTAGTGAGGCATAGTTTAGGTGCACTCAGCACCTAGTCTAGTATGATCGTTCTAACTCTTCTCACTTCTTTTTCTTTTCTTTAGTTCTTTTCATATACAGTTGTGGATATTTAGGATTGTAGGTGTCTCGGTGATTGATTTTATGGTGAAATGTTGGATTCATCTTTTTTAATCTCTTCTTTAGCTACCGAAGATCCTTCTCCCCATTCTGATCTTGCACTCATGCTTCTTAACAATTGGAGTTTAATGGTGATTTTATCATTCTTATCAATTTTTATTACATTCTTATTAATGTTTGTTAGATTCGTAAAGTTAGATATCCAAGGCCCATCGATTTTTATCTCATGTGGACTGGATTTTACCTTTTAATTATTTGAAATAGAGTAATGACTTTTAAAATTTTATGCCTCTATCGTTATTGCTTTAGTTTTTGCATCTATTATATTATCTAATCTGTAGATTACTTTTCAAAATATTCTCAATGGGTAACCTCTTTTTTCGTATCCATTCCAACTGTTTTATTTTAAGGGAGATGAAATTTTTGGCAAATTTATCTTTTAGGCTCACATAATATCCACATCGGCAATTGTATCCTATTGAACTATTACAAAAATTGGTTTTGATCCTTGTGAGAATTTGGTTATTAAATTGGTATGCCTGATGTTGCAGAGCAAAGCATAAAGATCAATAACTTTGTCATAATACTGTAGTGGAGTAATTTAAACTTGGACACTTTTAATATGGATATACATATACTTTCTGTCTTTGTTGTGCTTAGGGATGTTTTTCTAATTAACTAGATGAACTTGTCCCACCTTATACTCAGTCTTTTTACCTCTAGATCTCCTTCAATCATTTGGAATACATACTTACTCTTTAATTGAAAGATGGATTTTTTTTAGATCATACCTTTTTGAATTATAGGAGAAAATTTGACACTTTAATACCCCCACTTTTAATGTATTCACCCAGTAGCCCAGGTTTCGAAAAAATTAACACTTCAATACCCCCAGTTTTAATGAAAGTGACTTTCTGATGCTTTTTATTATTATTTTAGCCCTTAAATTTTTAAAAATTACAAAAAAGCCCTTGAAAAGGATTAACTATCCAAATAAGCTATTTTTAGGGGTTTTTTAAGAAATATATTTTTTTATACAATTAAACTTCTTATAATGACTTTATTGGTAATAGTTATCACAATCTACTTCTTATATTATCGATATTATCCTTTCTATGGTTAACGGCACACTATGCTTAGCAAAATAATTAAAGCTTAACTAGAGAGCTTCGACCATTACCTGAACGTAGTCGGTGCTGGACTCCAGTGGTTCTCTAGCTTCCGATTTATAGAGACCGCTGATCTGAACCCTACCTTCTTTAGATCAGGCACAACACAGATCCTTTTTGTTCCCCACCTTGGACCGTAGTCACTAATCAAGTTTTACATATTTTTAAAGGATAGTGAGACTTTAATCAAGAAATTATAATATTCAAGACATAAGATTCTATTGAATAACATTCCCTACTAGGAAAATTCTTTTATTAAAAGCATGAAAGTGGAAACATTACAATGGAAAACTTGAAGAGGGACTTAAGAGAAGATCATTAGAGATGCTTGCTCATAGAGAAATGGAGAATCCCGACTTCTCTTATGCTCAAAAATGCTCAAATGATTGTGTCCATTCTCAGCACTCGACCTCTCTTTTTATAGAATGGATGGGGGTACATAGGATACCCTATTAGCTACAGTACATTCCGATGGTTACAGTAAACTGCTTTATTTTACAGACCTCACACTTGTCAAAATAGTATAATAATAGAGCAACCTCTTTTCAGACCTTTTAATGATGACAAGATAGTCATTATTATTAAGATTCTGCATGCCTTCCTCTCCAATTATATCTTTTTGATCATTAATGTCTGGATAATCATCAAAATGTTTATCTACTTGAAGATGCTCTAGGTCCCATTTCTCAAATAATTTAAGAAGATATTTTTTTTCCTTTTTCTGATAAGAATTTCAAGCTTCAACGTCAAAGAGATAATCAAAGATATCTTCTGAAACTTCCCCTTCCGCCTTCATGTATTCTTTGAACTCATTGTCATTGACGAAAGTAGTGTTTCCACAATGCTTTAACGTTTTTCCTTATTCAATTAATGCCCAACTTTTGTGATAAATGTTATAAAAATTGATGGCTCTCGTTAAAGTAGAATCAGTAACTAATTCTCATTGATTTGAAAACCATTCTTGTCGCTGATTATAGGGATCGACGTAATCAACAATCTGAGCAAGATAATGAGGTAGTTTGGCTTTTACATTTTCATACTTGATTAGCGCACAATGTATCTCCACATATAGGCATCGATTATTTGAAATTTTTGTTGTACCATCAGAAGATGTTAGAATCTAATAGATCCTTCTAAACATGCATTGTTGGAACTCGGCTAATTTTGAGAAAAATGGGTACTTGGGATCTAGGATTTCTATAAAGTAAAGTACCATGCCGTATTCTCAGGCATTAATGACAGGATCATTTGGAGAGATTGAATTTGCTGGGAAACTGACACCACTAACTCCAGACTTGTTGGAAAAGTAGATCGTTGTACTCCAAGACTCTCAAATATCATAGAAATAATAATGATAATAATCAATGCAGGCTACACACCACTCATTGAATCATTTTTCTTAAACATGAGAATTTATTTTTTCTTGGATATCATATGGACATCTAAGGTAATTAACTTGTAACTCTAGAAGGGAAAATCTTTAGGTTATTAGATAGGCAGAGGATAGTAGACCAAAACATGATCTACTTTTTATATGAAATTTCAAATTATCAATAAGGACTTTACTAGAAGGAAAAACCCGTTCTAGTAACAATGACATTTCATTATGGATTTCCCCTTTTTTTTAGCAGGAGCTCTGCTCTGATGATCACTATTGATGAGTTCTTGAGTTGAACTATCTATCAGAGAGTTCTTTGATCCCTGTATATGTTCAATAGAAAAGAAAAACTGGTTAAGCCATAATTGGCAATGTAGGAGTCGCCCTTGCGCTTGTATATTTGATAAATACTTTTTCACAAAACCAAGCATTCCTTTGCAATTAGTTCGAATAAGAAAAGGTTTTGGCACCAAAAAGATTTAGAACTTGTCAATTCCCCTTATGACTTTAAGGATTTCTTTTTCCCTCGTAGGATAGCTGCATTCTGCATTATTAACACTTCCACTATAGTATTTGTAGAGTTTTTCTCCTTCTATGATTTTGAGTACTACACTTCAATGCTCATTGCTGGCATTTATATTAAGCACTAAATCATCTTCTTCATTAGGCAAACTAAGAACAGGAAGATTTTTACACATTTTTTTAAAATTTTGAATAATCTTTGTACCATTTGTGGTCCATGTCCAACTTATTCTTTCTTGAGTTTCCACTGCAATGACTTTCTCAGTGTAGCCAAACTTTTAATGAAATCTAAAACACAGGTAAGGCATCCAAGAAATCTTTCTAGTTGTTTCCTATTTTCAATCTTTTTCGGGAACTTTTTGATTTTTTTCAAAATGTGTTTTTGCAGGATGATTTGTCTTGCTTTTATCTCTAACCCTAAGAGTTCAATTTCTTGTTCAGTATAAATGCACTTGTTCTTTCCAAATATAATACCATGTTCAATGCATCTTTGGGTGACAACTAAGACATTATCTTTGTGCTCTTCTATGGTTTTGGAAAAGACAAGAATATCATTGATGTAAACTAAACTATAATGATAGGTCTTTAAAGATGTCATCCATTCTTTTCTGGAATATTTGAGGTGCATTTTACAGACCAGATGGCATTACTATCCATTCATAGTGCCCTTATGGGGCACTAAATACAGTTAAAGGAATAATTTCTTCATCCGTTTTTATCTACCAACAATCGCTTTTACAATCCATTTTGAGAACTAAGAGGCGCCTTGAATTCTATTGAAAAGTACTGTATTTTAGGAATGTAATAATCATCAAAGATGGTATTATTATTAAGCTTTTTGTAATAGATTACCATTCTTGTTTTTCCTCTCTTTTCTTCAGCATGATTTCTTACCATGAAAGCAGGGCTGGTATGAGGACTCTTACTGTTTCTGATTAATCCTTTATCCAAAAGTTCTTTGATTTGTTTATTATTCTTGAAAATCTTAATGTATATACACTATTTGTTTGACTCGAATAATAGTATTGGGATTTAACATAGTAATTTTCGCAAATGTCTTATCTTTATCCCAAAATTTTAGTGGATTATTAGAGTAGAGTTCTTTGTATAATTTTTCTTATTGTTCAATAATTTGCTCTTTAATAGATAACTCAACTAATAAGATTGTCAGTGCTATCTCACATTATGCAGGCATTACCTTCTCATCATGCTGGCTGCGTATAAATTTAATTTTTTGATGAGTGTACGCCTTACTCAATTTTTTAATAGGAACTGAGTGGCCATTGATTGTAAATATTATTTGATTTATGGTCTATTTGCATGGAGAATATAGTATCTGAAAATTATTTCAAATAATCATATTATATGAGGGTTGATCAATAGCCCATAGAACTACTATAATGCATTGAACTCCTCCTAATTCTATGGATAACCCTTCTATGGTTTCATTGTGACTCATAATGCTATTATCAGCTATCCTCGCTTGTAAAGAATTTTTAGCTTTTTCCAACATGAACTCTAGAAATAATGATCTTTTCTCAGAGCATACATAACAACCACTGTCTATGTAGGAACACAACTCATATTTATTATATCCCTCTAAGCATACGTTTATTAGAATATAGATGCTACTAGGATTTGTGTTGGTGACTTCATAGTATATCTCCATAGTCATGTTTTTGACAAATTCATTTTCATAAATTGATTCACTAATAGTTCTTGTTTTATACCCAATGACTTTTCTATCTACAGTCATACTTCGGTCTGCACTGAGTCTCGTAGATTCAAAACTCATTCTACTCATTTCACTAGTCATACTAATTGTATCATCTTCTTTAAGCTCTTCTTTAGTTGATGAAGATCCTTCTCTCCATTCTGATCTTGTACTTATACTTCTTAGTAATTAGGGTTTAGTGGTTATTTTACCGTTCTCATCAATTTTATCACATTTTTCTTGTTAATTTTTGTAGGGTTAACAAAGCTTGTTATCCATGAACAATCAATTTTTTATCTTCTATGGATTGGATTTAACTCTCTGAATCTTTTGCATAGGGATAGGACCTTTAAATTTTTCTACCTCTATCGTTGTGACCTTAGCCTTTGGATCTATAGTATTATCTAATTTGTAGATAATTTTTCAAAAATATCCTTAATGGATATCCTCCTCTTTTTATATCCATCCCAACTGTTTTATTTTAAAGGATAGGAAAATTTTCACAAATTCATCTTTTAGACTTACATATCGAGGTCGACAATTGAATCCTATCGATGCATTACATAAGTTGGCCTTAATCCCTGTGATAATTTGATTATTAAATTTGGTATGCCTAATATCACATAGCAAGACATAAAGATCGATATCTTTGCCATAATATTGTAATGGGGTGATTTGAGCTTGGACACTTCCAACATGGATATGCCTATACTTTCTATCTTTATTATATTTAAGGATGTTTTCCCAATGTAACACCCCCAGCCCCTATGCCGGAAGCGTTACGTTTTCTTAACCTCTTACGCAAATTTCTGGGGCGAAACGGACAGAGTTTCCCATAAAAACTGACCGTTTCCCGGCTAAAAGCCTTACAATAAGTCCCTGTAATCAAGGGAAGTGCAAAACATTAAAAGAAACTCAACGGCCACGCGCCGGAGTTCATAACTCAACGAGTCACCCGTTCGGAGTACACCAAACAGAGTAGTTCATTAATAAGGAATAAATGAAAGATACAACTCAACGGTTCACACAACCGGAGTATTGGGGTTTACATCCCAAAACATGACTAACTTTAAAAGAAAAGACATCTAACTATTTAGATGATTGGCTCATACGGCCATACAGAGTGATCTTTATACCATATGCATTACATGAACTAGTATAATTGTTTACAGACGTTTATAAACTAAGAATACTGTACATGGCTTCATTAATAACATAAGTAGGCACATATGACTCTTTTTCAATCAAGGGCAAACTTCAGCTCCGCATAAGAGGTTTGACTTTTACCTGTCATAACAAAAACCTGGGGAAAAGGGGAAAGAGTAGTGGGATGAGCAATCACACGCTCAGTGAGTGTCCCCCGACCACCTTAAAACCAAAACCGTTGTAGGCAATAATATCTTTAATAGTCATATATCACGCATTCATACTTTACTATCGTATTAGGCATTCTCGGAGTTCTTATGAAATACTACTAACCATAAACTTCATTTTAGCCGTTGAAACTCATGTTTAGGCCACTGAATTTTTTTAACTAACAAGCACTTAGCACATAAGCAAGCATCGATGGCTAAGCATAGAAACTTTCTTTTATAGCTTAAGCATAGGGATTTTTTTTTTTTCATAAATATAACTTCTTAGCATTCCATTTAAACTATGCATAAAACCTCATTCATATGATGTTCACATAAGGTTATCTTTTTATTTCATAATCATACTTGTCTTGGCATTTCATTTATTTGATATGCATAA
This sequence comes from Carnegiea gigantea, assembly GCA_029747015.1. NCBI lineage: Eukaryota > Viridiplantae > Streptophyta > Magnoliopsida > Caryophyllales > Cactaceae > Carnegiea > Carnegiea gigantea. The sequence goes on along the minus strand of JAKOGI010000160.1, from coordinate 608,565 downwards.
GGCACACACACATTTCAAGTCTCATTCATAGCGTATTGGTCATGCAAAGACCCTTATAAGCTTTTCATATCTCATTTCATATGGCCTCTTAGGGCCCGTAAAAACCTTCTTTCCTTTTGAAACATATAAAATGGCAAAGTGCCAATTGCTTTTCTTTGCTTTTTAGGAAAATACATCTGGCATAAGATCATTACAGGGTGCTGATTGGGTGAGATCTATTCTCAACCCCATAGTGAGACCTAATACTCACACTTAAGCTCTTACTCCTGGGATGGCTACATATAACATATCGGACCATTACATTACCCTCGTCAGGGTCTTCTGGGGTCTCCTAGTACCAGGACTTATCCCCTAAGCTAACATCATTCATATCATATCATATTGTCCGAAGCACATTATCTTAGCCAATTTAAAGCGTATCGGCCATAACGGCTAATAATTTTGTTGCCTCTCACAGCGAAATACTTTTCATACAACTCACACATTTATAAAACTCTTTAGGAATTCCCCCATTCGAGCGAGTTCACTCCTAAAACTGTATTCATTTAGTTAAAATAGGCCATCATACACTAATAATTATAGCTACTATCATTTCAAAACATGAAATCATTCTTTGAAAAACTCACCCTTATGCACATAATGCAACTTGAGAACATCGAAGGGAAGGGGTGCACATGTATCACATTCAGGCACTTCATAATCAATTCAACACAATGAGTCACACATGGCCTCGCAATCCACACGATTGTGGTTAATTCACAACCCAGACTCCCTCGTCACAAGCACTGTACCACAAGAACCTCGAACCACTCATAGTTCTACTCAAACCATACAACTACCATCTCGGTTTTCAATTCGATAATCATAACATATTATCAAAAAGGTCTTATGAAATAGCTACGTATAACTTACCGAGCAAGCAGTAACCGTCCGATAGCTCGTTACCACATACAGAAGCATAAATATATAGGTATATTTTGCATTAACTTGAAATAAGAACTTAATTAACTAAAATAAACTCACAGCGCATGAAACTTAGTCTATATTCATGACTTGCGAATAGAAGGTAAGCATACCAAATTCATGCCACTTTCACGCATAACTAATCAACTAATATTCAAAGTATAACCATCCAACTAAACATACATTAGCTTAAAATGTTCTCAGGTCATTTCAAAGGGTACTCTTAATCATGAATTAGCTAGTTCAATGTGCTTCAATTTAAAGAATGCTTGTCATTCAAGGGTTACTTATAAACATGAACTAATCAAATTAGCCTGCTTCGATCTTAGGTGATCTTGGTTCGTTTCAAACATTCATACATTGAAGTTAAGGGGGTAAACATGCTCACTTCATCATTCAAATGTTATTTCCAAAGCTGTTTTATAAGCATAGTTCAACTAAATAGGCAAGTATCGATTCGAAGCGTTCATTTATTACATCGAAGTCATTATTCGAATCTAATAAGTCATTTAGGCATAATACGAATTAAGCCATTCGTTTATTACGTCGAAGTGGCTATTCAGGGCAAATCTTCAGGTATATATTAATTGGGGCATACTTGAATTGATCCTAAGCATTCATATTTCATTTTGAAGCTAACAAACGATTATGAATTAACGAAACATACATATATCAATTCTAGACATTCATAATTCATTTCCCAGTTAATTTTCAGGCATGCGTTAACTGAATATATTCGAATTGATTCTAAACATGCATAATTCATTTCGATCTAAAGTATTAGGCATGCATTAAATTAATATATTCGAATCGATTCTAAATATGCATAATTCGTTCCGAAGCTACTTTTCAGGCGTTAGTTAACTAAACTAACATACAACGCAACTTAAAGGTTAACCCGATTTCGAAACTACTAATACTTAGAACGTGAGAAACACCCACTTTGATTCCATGCTAGGGGACCCATTCTAAGGGCTTTGCATCGACTTTGAGGGCCAGAAAACCTCAATCCTCAATCCAATTAGTCTCAACGCATGCCCAGTTGATGTGATTGAAGCCCTAGCCCGATACAGACCCAAATAACCATGCCTAGCCTGGTTCTGCCGCTTTTTGTGGTGGCCTCGGCCTGCTGTGGTGGTCGTCGGCCTTGGCTGCGATGGTCACGGCTCCTCGAGCCCTCTTCGCTCCTTCTCACTCTCGCTCCAACTCTCTCTCTCTCTCTCTCTCTCTCTCTCTCTCTCTCTCTACCGCGCTGTCACGAGGGTCGGCCGGTGCCTGACTTGCCGGTGCGCCGCCGTCGACCTCGGCCCTGGCTCGCCGTCTGTAAGCCTCCCCTCTCTCTGGTGTGATGTTGTGGTCGGGGTGGGGGTGCCGCGAAGAGCTTGAAGAACCCCCCCTCGCATTTTTCTGATGAGAAGAAGGGGCTTCGGCCCCTTTTTGTCCCTTTTCCCCCTTTTTTGACTTCAGCTGATCAGTAATTAGCATCGCTAGTCTAGTTCGTATCCTGAATTCTAAACCCGAATCACTAATACACCTTCTATTGACTATTCGTTCCCAAATATGTTGAGGTTCGATTTCCATAAACCTCGAAACTAATTCTAAGGTTGAAATCCTAATCGTATTCGGGAAACGACTCAATAAATCGAATAATGACTAAATTAAACTATCGATATAATTTAAGGGCAAAAACAGCACGAATTAACTTTAAAATCAACAATAACAATAATAATCCCTTTTTAATAAAATTATAGCTCCGGAAAGCACATCAATAATCATTTAACTCATATAGTTACTAAAAATACGATTTTATAACGTAAAAAGGTAATACAGTTAGCTTAGCGGAAAACAAAGAATGCGGGTCTTACACCCAATTAATGAGATAAACTTCCCCCACATCATACTCACAGTCTTTTATCTCTAAATCTCCTTTTATAATCTCGCACATATACTTACTCTTTAATTGAAATATGGATTTTTTATAGATCATATCCTTCTGAATTATAGGAAGGACCCTATCTCCTTTAACTTCCTCATGATCATTGTCTATAACAAACTCTTCTCCGTGAAGATCACTAACACTAATTGAGCTACTTTCCATCATATGACTTGTTCCTTCATTATCACTTTCTTCATATTCATGTCCAAGATAATTTCAACAATTCCTTTGTTATTATTTAGGGCTAGGTCTAATGCCTCATCTTCACTAAACTCAATGTAATCAAGGCTACCCAATGTTTTAATAAGCTTGTTATTCTTTCTATTTTTGCATTCATTAGCATAATATCCTACTTCTCCGCATGTCCAACATTTACAGTTGTTTTTTCCTACAAGACAATAAGTGGCTTTCCTAAAAAATCTTAATTTTTTAAGACTTGGTTCGTTGTAATATTTTCTTCTATATTTTTCACCTCTTTGCTTATTAAAGCTCTTTTTCTTATAGAATTTTCTTTTTCTTCTTATTTTAGGTTCCTTTCTCCATTATTAAGATGAATCCGAACAAGTTAGGAATTGTTTCTTAATTTTCGTTTGCATTTGGAGATCAAGACATAGATCGTTGACCTATTTTCTTAAATAAGATATTCTCGAACCAAAGTGTCAATGGCATCTGTTCATTCAAGTCATGCAATGTACTCTGCATTAATTATCAAATTTATAGGATATAGCAATTTGTCATAGAACATACCAAGATTAGTTTCATTATGCCCAATTTTGCAATAATATTGACTATATTTAGCAATATAATTTTTCAAATATCTCATATCCCATAATTCTATATTATTAGTCTTTTTCTGCCATTCTCTTGCGTTTTCTTTAGAATCAAGTTTAGCTCCGAGAAACTCAGTTTTGATTTCCTTGCATAAATTTTTGAACATTCCAGCTGGTGTTTCCATTATTCTTAATGTATTTGTACTATCTTCATTTAATGAATCACATCAATCAGCTACAGTGCCAGAACAATTATGTTCAATGTAACTTAGGAAATTTATAGCAGTCCAGGTAGTATTTATGTTTAAAGCACTATCCATGCCTCTTTTCTAATGTTCAAATATTTCTTCTCTATTATGAGCTTTATCTATGTTTAAGATGTATCGCGTTTGACTAATTGGAGTAAGGTCAACTTCTTCAAAGGTTGTAGTTTTCCTTGGGATGAACCCGAAGCAAAAATTGATTGTACATCATGCTGGAATGTACCTAGGTTTTATAAAATGAGTATTTTTTTATAAAAGGTTCACCAAATTCTTTAGGCTTAGGAACAACATTGTTAACTAGAATGGTCTCTATCTCACCTAAGTCAAGTTCATTTTCAATTTTATTAATCTCATCTTCAACAGTCATTTTACCATTTTTTAATCTAATTTTCTTTTAATTTCTTCTAAGGGTACAACATTAAGATCCTCTATCTTGATTTGGTTCATCTGCTGATATATTTCTTCTTCGAATTAGACGTTACTAGTCTCTTCATTATCATCAGATAGTACGTCATGTTTGTCACTAATTGCGTCCATGATCTTGTTTAATTCTTCTAGATTTTGTTCTCTCTGAAACATAATCTGTAATTCTTGAAGAGTATATAATTCATGAAGAGTATATTGCTCGTACTCCTTCTTCTTCTTCTTCTTCTTCTTCTTCTTCTTCTACTTTTTCAGCCGATTTCCTAACTAATTTTACTCTTACTTCTTTTTGAATTTTTATATCATGCAAAGGAAATGGATTCTTATTTTTTGGATTTTGAAAAGAATATTTATGCTGAAATAGAGTACTAATACTGAAAGTAGCTTTTTTGCTATGTCTTACTTTCTTAAGTAGGGAAATGTGAATTACAGATAACTGCTTCTTAAGCTCCTTGACTTCGGTCTTAATTTTAACTAATTCTGCTTTTAATTCTAAAATTATATCAGTAATATAATTTAATTGAGGTGCTATTGAAGAAATGTCTTCCGGTGAGTGAACAATGTGATAATAATTTGGTACCGGGCAAGCAGGTGATGATTCAAGCATTAATCACAGCTAATTAGCTTAATTAATTATTAATTAGCTTAATTATTTTTGCTCACGTGGCTCTGATACCAAATGAAAGAGGGCTTCGAGTAGTACTAGTGAGCAAAATATCACACACAAAGATTTAAATTTTTCGAAAGTAAGTTTTTAAGAATTGGGGTTATATTTGCAAATATGAAAAGTTTTGGAAGTTATAAATAAATTTCAACAATTATTTGTCCCCCAAATGTCAATAGAATAATAACTCAATGGTCCTGACAGTGAACTTTTCAAAAAGTTCGATATACCCAAATGTAAATTACCCATTAAAGGAAGGACCCAATCTCCTTTGATGTCTTTATTCTCATTATCTACAATAAATTCTTCTCTTTGACAATCACCAAGACTAATTAGACTACATGTGACTAGTTTCTTCATAGTCATTCTCTTTATATTCATCCTCTAGTACAACCTCAACAATTCTCTTGTTTTTCAGGGATAGATCTAGTGCTTCTCTCTCGGTAAGCTCAAAGTAATCTAGAGTACCCCAAAGTTTCTATAACCTTGTTAACCTTGTTAGTTTTCATATTCTTGTATTCGTTTACAGAATGCCCTACTTCCCCGCAAGCCTAAAACTTACAATTATTTTTTCTTGCAGGACAGTAAGTATCTTTTCTAAAAATTCTTTATCTCTTGGGCCTGACTTATTATAATACTTTTTGTTGTATTTTTTTCCACTTTGCTTGTTAAAGCTCTTTTTTCTTATAAAATCTTCTATTTGTTTTCTTCTTACATTCATTTCTCTATTGGTAAGGATTATTCCAGCAGGCTACAAATTGTTTCTTCATTTTCTTTTTTTTGGAAATCAAGACAATGGTCATTGACCTATTTTCTTAAAAAAAAAATTCGCATACTGAGATATCAATGACATCCGCTTTTTCAAGCCATGAAATGCATTTTTCATTGATTATAGAATTGATTGGATATGGTAATTTGTCATAAAATATACCAAGATTGGCTTCATTGTGCCCAATTTTGTAATAACATTGACTAAATTGAACAATATAATTCTCTAGATATCTCATGTGTCAAAGCTCAATGTCATTAATCTTTATTTTCCACTCGCTATCATTTTCTTCGAAATCAAGTTTGGCTTCAATAAATTCAATGTCAATTTCCTTCCAAATTTTTTGAGCGTAGTGGCTGGTATTTCCATCATTCTTAATATATTTTTACATTGCTCATCTAATGAGTCATACCAGTTAATTAAAGTTCCCGAAAAACTATGCTCGATGTAACCTAGGAAATTTCGTGCAATCCATGTGGTAGTCAAGTTCAAGACACTATTTATACCCCTTTTGCAATGTTCAAATATTTTCTCTTCATTACAAGCTCCATCGATGTTTAGGATGTAATATGCTTGGCTAACTAGGGTAAGGCTAATCTCTTCAAAAGATGTAATTTTCCTTAGGATGAACCTAAATGAAAAGTTAGTTGTACGCCCTAATAGAACATATCTAGGTCTCATAAAATGAGTGTTTCTTCTAGATGATTCATTAAATTCTTTAGATTTTGGAGTAACATTATTAACTAGATTGGATTCAATTTCATCTATGTTGAGTTCTTCAATCTTACTGATTTCATCGTCATCTATCATTTTTTTCATATTTTTTATCCAGTTTCATCCTAATTTCTTCACAATGAACAACATTAAGATCCTTTAGTTTAATTAGGTTTATCTATTGATATATTTTTTTCTTCTAACTGGGCATTATTTGTCTCTTCATTATTATCAAATAATATATCTTGTTTTTTAACTATTGCGCCCATGATTTTGTTTAATTCTTTTGGATTTTGATCTTTATCAAACATATTTTGCAATTCCTCAAGACTATACTGCTTATATTCCATTCTCTTCTTCTTTTTCTGTCTTTTTTGATGATTTTTCAATTGATTTTTCTCCTATTAATTTTTCGATTTTTATATCTTGCGAAAGGAAATAAATTTTTATCTTTAGATTTTGGAAAAGACATTTACACTGAAATGGAGTATTAATACTTAAACCAGATTTTTCATTATGTCTAGTTTCGTTGATTAAAGAAAGATTGATTGGAGACAATTGCTTTCTTATCTCTTTAGTTTCAGTCTTAATTTTTGTTAATTCGACTTTTAATTCTAAAACTATATTAGTGATATAGTTTAATTTTCGTGCTACTAAGGTGGCTTTTTCTGGTGAGTGTATAGTATGTGAATAATTAGAAATAGGACAAGCAGATGAAAATTCAAACATTAAACACGGTTAATTAGCTTAATTGATTATTAATTAACTAAATTATTTTAATTATTTTTGTCACGTGTCTTTGATACCAATTGAAAGATGACTTCCAGTACTACTTAAAAAGAAATTTTCACATGCACAAAATTTAAATTTTCAAAAATAAGTTTTTGGGGATTGGGTTTTAAAATGTAAATTTTCAAAATCTAGGGGTCACAGAAAATATAGAGGTACCTAAAAATTTAGTTACTAAAGTTTGGGGTAGTAAAATATTCGCTCAAAAAACTCAGACCTAGAATTATTAATGCCACATACCTCAAAGTACCTCATGATTAACTTCCTTGAGTATTACTATTCTATACAAAACTATGATTTTAATCAATCAATTCCACACTTCAAAAGAATAATCCAATTACATACGAAAACTACCTTTTAGGTGGCTCAAGCATTGAAAATTAATTAAAATGAACCTGCACCAATAAATCTTTAAGATTTGGATAATCACAACGCAACAATTCGCTGGCTCCACTTCCCACCAACAAAAACTTTGACTTCAATTCAGTCAACAAAATAGACAATGAAGGAGGAGGGGGAGATAGAGGAGGAAAGAGAACAAGATGTGTGCACATAAATTTGAGGAGAGAGAAGAATGGGGGAGAGGAAGATAAGGGGGAAAAAAGAAATGCATGAACTGCATAGATTTAATTGACGTGTGGCATGGTTATAAGACAGTGAAGCACAGATGCGAGCTGTTGTAAGGTGGGTGTACAGGAACAATTCACACCTATATCATCGTTATAATTTGGGTTGTTTTTCTATTTTGGTGAGCTTGTTGTTCTTTATAAAGATGAATCATTCCATTCTTCATTTCAAAATCTCCAATGACCATAATATAAAAAATTATTTATTACTGGAATTGTCACTCGTTACTATAGTGATTAAGCATCCCCAAACAACTATGCCTCTCTCTCCTCTTCTCTCTGGAACTAGGAAACCCTAAGCCTAGTTTTACAGGAGTCTCTTGCCCTCCTCTAATAAGATCGCCGTCGACTGTACTTCCCACCGGTGCATGTGGGTTCATGATTCCCACCTATTAGTGTCGGCCTATAGCACTCCTCTTTGGTGCCACCCTTGTCTATTTAACCCTAAACGCACTCGATTTTCTGGGTCCTACACAATAATCTCGAGTGCACCCCTTGCTTAAGCCCCTCGCCACACCCACTGACGATGACAACAGGACTTGAAGAGGCATAGCAGAATCTAAGGTTAATAGCAGACGAAGAACAGCTTATTATACCAACGAAAGACAGTGCAAAGGATGAGCAAATAGCGTTGCGTCTATTAGGACGCTTACACACAAATACCACCTTCAACACAAGAGACATGAATTGGTGTTGTGTAACATGTAGAAACTTGCAAAAGGCTTGGTCGTCCGAGACTTAGATGCGAATCTATTTGCGTTTCTATTTTTCAGTCAAGCAAACAAAGAATATGTTCTAAACAAAGGCATTTAGCCATTTGACGGCCACTTACTCCTCTTAAAACAAATGACTAGGCCAGAGATTCCCTCAGAGGTGACTTTTGCAACTACGTGTTTTTGGGTCAAAGCCTACGACGTCCTGGGCAAGAAGCAAACTACATCCTTTACTCGGATCCTTGCCTCAAATATTGGTGAATTAGTTAGCTGTGATGAGGCCACCACAAAAGGAGTAGATAAAGCTCTATGCTTTTGCATTGACATCAATATATCTAAGCCACTTCGGAGGGGCATCGATGTCATGATAGCTAAAAAACCTATCTAGATTTGGTTCAAGTATGTTAAAGTTCCCGACTTTTGATATGGGTGTGGCAAATTGGGACACGCTTTAAAAGGTTGTGACAGCATTGAAGCTGATAAGGACAACCCTAACTTGTAATACAACACATGGTTAAGAGCCTTTCCATTAAAGCCACTTAGACGCAATACTGAAAGTGAATTGCTAGAGGGGGAAAAAAAAAGCTCTTCTCCACTTTTTACAAGTCGCATTCCCAACCAAAATTTGCTCAAAGTGCTCTTTAACAACCCAACTTATCAGAAAACGGGAAACCAAAATGAAACACCGAATGCTACTGAATCATCAAGCATACTTATCAATGTTGATGCTACTGTGACGACTGGTAATAGAGCCTTTAAAAGAAAACAGAAGGATGCCTCACTTCAAAAGAAAAGTGACTATAAAATACGAGTTGTGGATGTGACTCCTGAAATATCATCATCGCTATCTGTTTCGGCAGAGGTTACTGAGCAACGCCGCCTAACGGCATGAATGTACTTTGACTTAACTGTCGGGGTCTAGGCATGATCAGGCAGTTTTTGATCTTCATGGGGTCGTATGAAGATTAGCACCTAAATTGGTCTTCCTTTTAGAGACCAAAGTAATCAAGACCAAGATGGAGGATCTCTTACCTGAGCTTGGAGATTTTAGTGGAAATTTTATCGGTGTGAGAGGAAGGTTAGGGGCTTAGGGCTCCTTTGGAACAAAGAGGAGAAAATGCAATCTTTATGTTGTTTTTAAGATCACATAGACATCACTGTCCAATAAGGGGATGATGATGTTTGTTGGCGATTTAATAGGATTTGTGGATGGTTAGAAGGCTCACAAAAATAGAAAACAGATGAGCTAACCTCTGACTTAAGCAATCATTCCACCCATGGCTCATTGGCGGCAACTTTAATGAAATATTCTTCCACAGTGAAAAAAGGGGTCCCTAAAAATCTCAAATAGTTATTGACAGCTTTCAGGACTCTTTTATCGACAATGGGATTTATGATCTTGGATATTTGGGTTATGATTATGCATGGTGCAACTATCAACAAAATGGAGTTGTGGTTGAAGAAAGACTTGACCACTACTGTGCTAATATGGAATGGTCTCTACCTTTCCCAAATGCTCTTGTATCCCATATAGATTCAGACATATCGGACCATCTTCCTATCTTACCCAAGTGCAACCACGATTCTAATGGGCCAAGTTACCACACTCAGTACTTTCAAAACATGTGGTTCACGCACACATCATGCAAGGCGATTGTGGCCTCAGCTTGGTCTTCGTCCTACCAGTCAGATGTCGTTGATAACCTTCTGTCACGGCTTGCAAATTGCTTAAAAGAGCTCACCCGATGGAACTATACCACCTTTAGACATGTGGATAATGGAATCGGTACCAAAAAAAGTCCAAATAACAACGGAATCAGCGATGGAAAAAGGCACATTAGCAACAGAATTTTGAATTCAGTGACGGAAAAGGTTTGTCAAAATATTCCTCGTCAATGAGTATCTGGCGATGGACCCAGTGACGGCCACAACGATAAACCAAATTTTTGGCGCGAGATGAAAGGCGGGGAAGTCAGCGACGGAATAAAATTCGTTACGGAAATAGCAATGGAAATAGTGACGGAATTTCCGTCGCTATTTTTATTCCATTGCTTACTTCTGCTTTAAAAAAAGAAAACCTCATATTCTGTCACCAGTTCGTCGCTAGATTTACAATTTTTTAAAAATAAAAATGCTTGTTTTTAATGATATCCCTCAATACATATATTTAAATCCCTGCAAGAAATTTACAAAGAGTATTAACTCCATGAACATCCAATGGCTTCAAGTATGACTTCATTCGAAGCGTTCTCAATAATTTTCAAACCACAAATATGTGGAATATCACATAGAAAGCAACACTTGAAACTCATTATTTTCAATTTATAAACAACAAGTCCCAAACAAAGGGTACATATCACAAACCATAAATCCCAAACAAACCACAAGTTGCTAGTTAATCAAAGTGAAATTAAGTTAGAAGAAGAGGAGAAGCAAGCACTAAAAGTAGGGGAATGAATTAAGCAGCTAGCCATTATTGGAGGAGAAGCAAGTACCAAGAGCACCAAGCCCTGTGCTCCATAAAGAACCAATGAGGAGAGCCATCAACTGGGAAAAAATCACAACGTACTCAATCACCAAGGTGAGGATCATCATCTTCTTGATCCTTATCCTCATCCTCATCCTCATCCTCATTACGTTGTGGTTGCTGAGGAATGGGTGGTTGAGATCCCCAACCAGAAGCTTGTTGCATTTGAAAAAATGCTTGCAATCACTTATCGATGCTCATCATTTGCTAGCTCAATTGCTGGTTGCTTTGGGTGAGCAGTTTGTTGGATTTCTCCAATTGCTTACATTTCTCCATAAGCAACTGCTAACTTTCAGCTTGTGAAGTTAGCTCACCCCCCAAGTTGGTTACTACATCCTTGAATCATTCAGCTCTTGTTGGGATGGCATATAACCTATACCTACTGACAACCATTTATGTGAAGTACCTAACATTAGCGTATCAATTAAATAAACTTATCGGATAATAATATTTATTAAAACTTTAATATTGAAACTGTACCTGTTCGCTGAGCAGGACTGAAGTGACAGGATTCCTTAATGTTGACAGCCTCATCGCCAACGCCATAAATATGGCCTTTTTCATTCTTGTACATCTTCACCCATAACTCATTTGGATTTGGAAGTGGCTAGGATGGATTTTGAGAAGTGCCATCCCAGGCTTCTTGGGGGTTGATTGCATTTTGAAATTCGCGTTCAAAGGATTCCTACAATATCACAACAGATGCAAAAAATCATATATGTTACAGTTAATGAAATTAAAATATATGAGTCCAGTTTGAATTACTAATAACGATTGATAATTGAGAATAGCTTACGTTGTTTGTAATTTCTTGTCAACTCAAGGGGCCTCTTCTTTGCCATGGAGTTTGTTAATGCACCTGAATAATTCAACAATTGTGGGATCCATCCTAGGTTCTTCCCTATACGTGCCAAAAAAAAAATTATATGAAACATCCGCCAAATCACATTCAAAGCGGCATAGAGTATTAAAATTAAAGAAAAACATAGCAAAGTTCGTTATCAGACGCCTCCTATGCTCATGCATAGGAATCCCTCCTATTGAGCATCACCGAACCAAACAGTCTTCTTATTGTGCTTCTTTGCTTTGCCAAGGAAGTCTCTCAGGCGTGCATTGCCTCTGTTTTCAAAATTTTTTCTTATACAGTCATCATTGACCGAATCCCAAGTAAACCAGTTCTGCAATTACAAACACAACAAATACATCAAATAATACAATAATAATTTATCATGGTCACACAAAGTGTTAATATGTAGTGACTTTAGTTACCTTGAACTCTTCAAATCACAAATCTCGTACTAATTTGGGCACTTTACCCTAAGTAGGCTAAGCTTTATCATATTTGCTTTGAAATATGAGAGAAATCCTACTAACAGCACCTTTATTAGAGAGAAACCTAATCAAACAAAACACATCAAATTAATTAGTTGTTAAGTAAAATACTTAAAGTACGTAACATATAACAATTGAAGACTTACCCGTTACCATCTGGCTCAATCCAATTCTTTGTTCGAGTGCTCTAATGACTAGATTGTGCTTCACTTTCTCCAGTTGCAATGTTTTCTTGTGACTGGTTTGTGTTAGGGTCAATGGGTTGGGAAGAAGGCTGTGCAGGTTTGACCAACTGGGAATTTAGAAGAATGTTATAGGCAAATTGACCATACATGGTTGTCTGGTTGGGAATGTACGAGGTTTAATGATGAAAAGCCCCAAATGGGGGAGGGATTGATTCTGAAAGATCTGGTATGTAACCGGCCATTGTTGCTCCTGGCTGAACTGGGGTCTGAGGTACCTGGGGGGGAGATTGATCAACATCTATGGTGGTGGGATCTACAGCAGAGCTCCTACACCCTCGTCCTCTACCTTGAGCAGAGGACTTACCTCGGCGGGAACTGGAATCCATACCTGAAATAGTTGACAACAAATGCAAATACAAATATATAACAATTGCACATATCAACCATTTACTCAGACACCATAATAGTTAGCTAACAGATATTTTGAAAATTTAGAAACTCTGTGTGTCTACGTGCTACTTCATTGAATTAATTTACTTCATTTAGAAATTCTTGTGTATAACCACTATGATCAGGCAATAATCTATTATACATCCACCTACGATGTGGAGGACCATTCATATTCTGCTCAAACAACAATAATCACAAAAGTTATTGGATAAGAATTATTTTTAATTTAAATAATAATAATTACATAAATTACTCAATTATATATTACATATGTTTACTTATGAAATTCTACAAATATACTTATATTCCTATGAATTTTTAAAAAACTAATAAATTCATCCAAACTTTAGCGTTTTATTCCACCAACATATCAAATTTCAACTTAAAATTACCAAATCTAAGCCTACATTACATTAGGTAAACTCTTGAAATAAATTAGAGCCATAACTTCATACAAATATCACATTTCAACAAAATTATAAACTAAAGTATTTCATTCCACCGACATATCAAATCTTAACTTCACATTATCAAACCTAAACCCTAAATTGCATTGAGCAAAATCTTTAAACAAATTTGAGCAATAACCTCACAGAAATACCACATTTCAACAACATTATCAACTAAAGCATTTCATTCCATTAACATATCAAAATTTTAACTTCAAATTATCAAACCTAAACCCTAAATCGCATTTAGCCAAATCTTGAAACAAATTAGAGTAATAACCTCACATAAATAGCACATTTCAATATAAATATGAACTAACAATGAAATTCTAATAATGTAATATAGAAATTTGTAGAAATTACAACTAGTTTAGTTGAGAAAATTTGCCTCAAAAATGCTCAAAACAACCCGCTAAGGGGCGCCGCAGTGGCAGCCGGTGGCGAAAGAAGGCGGCGGACGGCGGTGGCGGTGGTCAGCGACGGACGGCGATGGCGGTGGTCAACGACGGCAGGAGACGGCGGTGGTGGCCGGTCGGCAACATGGGCGGTGGGGGTTTGTTAAGCGATTTTGCCTCTCTCTCTCTCTCTCTATCGCGGGTGTCGAATGAATTCCAGACCAGATCTGGATTCATTTAATTGGGGCGGCGACAGAATTAGCGACGGAAATTCCGTCGACAGCCCCAATTTTTTTAAAACTTAAATTTTCTCCATCTGTGACAGAATTTCCGTCACATATTGAAATTAAATTAATTTTTTATTAATATGGTGACGGATATTCCGTCGTCGATATTGAACACTGACCACGGATTCGGATTTCCGTCGCCATGTCCGTTGCAGAGTCTGATTTTTTCCTAATACAAATTATCCATCGTCATTTTCGTCGTTATAATTGTCCGTCGCTGAATTCCGGCGTTATTTTGTACTTTTTTAGTAGTGAATCTGAAAACTTAAAACCTAGCTGAAGATGGATACCAATGCTATAAGCCAGTGTCAGACACTTAGCGAGATATGGGAATGAAGGAAAAGGAGGAAATAGTTTGGTAGCAAAGAACGCGCTCTAATTATCTCAAATATGGAGATGCTAACACTCGATGGTTTGATTCCTCTGCTAATATGAGGATAGCAAAAAATACGATCTTGGGACTACTGGATGCTCACAGTATACGGTGCACTAGCCATGAGGACATACCTGAAATTTTCACTCCTTACTATAGTGATGTATTTACCTCCTGGCACCCCTCGAATTTCGATGCGGTATTAGCATGCATCCCAACTCGAGTCACTGCAGAAATGAATGACTCACTTTGCCATCCGTATACCTGTGAGGAAATTGATTGTGCTCTTAAACAGATGCATCTATATAAGGTGTTGGGTCCTAATGGAATGAACGTGTTGTTCTTCCTAAAGTTGTGGGACCATATTGGTAGAGATGTTTCGATAACTATTTTATCGATCCTGAATGGGCACCCGATTTCCCCCAAGCTTAACCATACATATGTTGCTCTCATATCGAAGAAACTAAAGCCAAAGCTCATTTCTGATTTCTACTCGATAAGTCTCTGTAACATGGCGTAAAAGTTAATAACTAAGGTGATCGCTAACTGCCTAAAGCCTTTATTGCCATCTATTATTTCTGACATTCAGGGTGCCTTCACTCGGGGGCACCTCATCTCTGGTAATATTCTTATTGCCTATGAGGTACTGCATGCTACTGCATGCTATGCGTAATGATGCAACCTTGGATGGCTCTATAGCTATCAAGATTGATATGTCTAAGGCATTTGATAGAGTGGAGTGGCCTTCTTTATCAAGTATCATGTTGAAGATTGGTTTTAATGCAGAATGGGTCAATCTAGTGATGAGATGAGTCAATCGGCTTCGTTCTCATTTCTCATTAATGGCTATCCCAGCGATCATATTATCCCAAGTAGAGGCATTCGACAGGGAGACCCCTTCTCCCCCTTTCTTTTTCTCTTTCCTCTGAAGGTCTTGCTGGTCTTATCACTAATGCATTTGAATGCTTCGAGGTTACAACATTTATTCCTGTGCCCCAGTTATTTGACATCTTTTATTTACAGGTGATACTATCATCTCTTATGGTGCATATCATATACAGGTTGGCATTCTTAAGAATATTTTGTGCACATACGAGAGAGCTTCAGGCAAGCATTTAATTTTGCTAAGATGGATGTCTTATTCAGGAAAGGAGTTTTAGTTGAATGCAGAAATCAAATCAAGCTCCTTTGGGATGTTAGGGAAGTTTTATAGCACAAAAAATATGTCCAATCCCCTACCTTTGTGGGTAGATCCCCGAAAAAGCCTGCTTATTCTTGATAGATCGCATCAAAAAACGCATGTCGGGATGGATGGACAAACTAGTCTCTTGGGTAGGGAGGGAGGTTCCGATAAAGGCGGTCGCCCAAGCTATCCCAACCTATATTATGAGTGCCTTCAAGCTCACAAAGGAGGTTTTCCATACGATTCAAGCCTCAATTATTTATTTTTGGTAGGGACATAATCAAGAGGATCAGAAGATTTATTGGCTAAGCTCAAGGAGGCTATGTAGATCAAAAGATGATGGGAGGCTTAGTTCCAAGGACATGGAGGCTTTCAATGACGCCTTGTTGACGAATTAAGTTTGGAGATTAATTAAGAACAATATGTCACTCGTGGCACGTCTCCTAAGCTCCAAGTACTTTCCTGATGGCAACCCTTTTGGCACCTCACTTAGGACTTGGGCCAACTACAAATGCCGATGCTTGTTTGGGGCCAGAGCTGTTATCCTATGTGGATCTCGCTAGCTCATGGGTGATGGGCACTCTTTAAATATTTGGAACGATAGGTGGCTGCCTCGGCCGTGGACTTTCAAGCCCATGGCAGTGCGATCAACTCCTTTCGAGAATCACAAGGTCAGTGACCTCATTGACTATGCTAATGGCTGTTGGCGTAAATCTTTAGTTAGATGCATTTTTATACTTTGTGATATTGAACTCATCCTAAATTTGCCGCTTTGTGAGTCCTGGCCCTCAGACAAAATTATTTGGCACTATAACTCGTATGGTCTATTCCCTATTCACTCTGCTTTTCACATGCTCATGGGGGACACACTCAACAGCTGGAGCTCATCCTCTTCTTCGGACAAAAAATTCTGACAGACTCTTTGGTGATGCAACATCCCCACATGAATTAAGTTGTTCGCTTGTTAGGAATTAGAGCAAACTAATAGCAGAAGCAATAGGATAAAATAGATATTCAGAAACTTAAAGAACGATAACAAGAACAAAGCAATAACACACAAGATTTACGTGGAAACCCAATGCGGGAAAAAACCATGAACGGCGACGAGCATAATGAATCTATTATATGAGTAGGAAGAGTACAAAACGATCACAATCACAACAAGTGATTCGATCCAATAGCAGAATTACAACCTCTCTTGTAATCTCTCTCAAAATCTCTCTACCTCTCAATGTGTTTAGGGATTCAGGGATAATTTTAGATCCTAGGCAAAGCCTCTTTACATAAGGTCTAGAAGTCCAAGGTTTTACCCCTAGAAGAAAACCCTAGCCATCAAGAAGACTATACACCACAACAAACCCTAGCCGCCATAAAGCCCGCGCCCGAACTGGGCACGGCACGACCGTGCCATGTGGCACGGTCACCCCATGCCCGGTTGGCACGACCGTGCCACATGGCATGGCACGGCACACTCATGCCATTTTTCTACCCTCTTTCGACGTCCCGCTTCTTCGGCCTGACACGTCCGTGTCATCTAGCACGGTCCCACCATGCCACGAAACCCAACAATCTCCACCTTGGACCGAAATCTCCAGTCACCAACTCTCTAACACCGTCATCGCACCCCGAAGGGTGACGCTGCCCAAGGGGCTATGCCCTGAAGGGTGCTCAAATATTGTGAATGCCAACTAAGTCCAAGCAATGCTCGAAATTAGTTATAGGTAGAGGCTTGGTCAACATATCTGCAGGATTCTCCGAAGTATGAACCTTCCTCACAACTATTTCCCCTGCAGTAATTGTATCTCTGACATAATGATACTTGACACTGATGTGCTTGGTCTTTGAATGATAGGCATCATTCTTAGTCAGGTGGATTGCACTCTAACTATCAGAAAACACCACAGTGGTAGCCTGTGGAACTCCAAGCTCAGTAACAAGACCCTTCAACCAAGTAGCTTCCTTCACTCCTTCAGTAGCAGTAACATACTTAGCCTCTGTACTAGATAGAGCTGTAATAGACTGAAGCGATGCTTTCCAGGAGATAGCACCTATACACATAGTGAAGATATACCCAGATATGGACCTTCTCCTATCAAGATCACCAGCATAGTCAGAATCAACAAAGCTTGTAACATCATATGTAGCAGCTTTGTTGGTATCAAACACCAACCCCTTATTAACAGTACCCTTCATATAGCGAAGGATCAACTTCATAGCTTCCCAATGATCCTTTCCAGGATTATCCGTATGCCTACTTACCACACTCACAGCATGTGACAAGTCTGGCCTAGTGCATACCATAGTATACATCAAACTACCAACAGTACTAGAATAAGGGACATTAGACATTCTATCTATGTCCTCCTCAGATTGTGGACAACACTCAGCAGACAATCTGAAATGTGCAGCAAAGGGTGTGGAAACTAGCTCCAATATTAAATCTGCCTAGTACTTTCTCAAGGTAGTGTCCTTGAGACAAGTATAGCTTACCAGCCTTTCGATCCCTCTGAATCTCCATGCCTAGAATTTTCTTTGCTGCATCCAGGTCCTTCATGTCAAACTCCTCACTGAGCTGAGATTTCAACTTGCTGATCAAGGACTTATCCTTGGAGGCAATCAACATATCATCAACATACAATAGCAAGTAAATGAAGGAACCATCAAAATATTGTCTAAAATACACACAATTATCATATCAACTGTGTGTGTATCCTTGTGCAATCATGAAGGTGTCAAACCTTTTGTACTACTGCCTAGGAGCCTGCTTAACTCCATACAAGGACTTCTTCAATCTAGACACCAGTTGTTCTTTCCTAGGAACAACAAAACCTTCAGGTTGCCTTATGTAGATCTCCTCCTCCAACTCCCCATGAAGGAATGCAGTCTTCACATCAAGCTGCTCCGCTTCAGATCAAACAACGCAACAAATGTAAGAAGCACTCTAATGAAGGTATGTCTAATAACAGGTGAAAATACCTCATTGTAATCAATATCTTCCTTCTGGTTGCAACCACAAACAACCAGGCGTGCTTTCCACCTTACATCTTCAACTCCAGGAATGCCTTCCTTTTTCTTGTAGATCCATTTGGTAGTTAAGGCTCTTCAGCCTTTAGGTAGCTCACACAGTTCCCAAGTCTGATTCTTTTACAAACTCTTCATTTCCTCTTGCATAGCTAGGATCTAATTACGTGAACTTGGGTAGAAGATTGCTTCGGTATAGGTTGAAGGTTCCACACCTTCAGGCACCTCCTTTGTAACTGAAAGTGCGTATGCTATCAGTACCTCATCATCATTGTAGCAAGCAGGCCTCCTGATCTCCCTTCGAGGACGATCATGAGCTATAGAGTGAGTAACCTCCATCTGAGGCTGATTAGAACTGATAGCGCCAGGTTCGGTAACCTGGGCCTCCCTGTTGGGCTGATTAGCAGCTCCACCTTGAGCTGCAATGGTCTCCACTTCTATCTCGATACTAATATTCTCCTGATCACCTGCACCAGTAGAAGAAACAATAGAATCCATTCCAGAAGATAATATAGCACTCTCATTGAAAGTTACATCCCTGCTCTAAATGACTTTCTTATACTCAGGACACCACATGCAGTGTCCTTTAAACTCAGAAGCATATCCAAGAAACATGCATTTGACAGCCCTAGGGGCTAACTTCCAATTATTCACATGGGCATATACAGGATATCTAAATATTCTCAAAATAGAATAATCAATAGGATTACCTTACCATACTTTTTCTGGAATCTGAAAATCAATAGAGGTGTGTGGTGGACAATTCACCAAATAGCAGGCTGTAGGAATAGCCTCAGCCTAGAAAGCTTTACGATCCCAAAGCCCTGCGTTGGAAAGCATACATCGAGCTTTCTCCAGTAGAGTCCTATTGATTCGTTCTGCAACTCCATTTTGCTGTGGTTTTCCAACCAAAGTCTTATGCCTAGCTATGCCATTCACCGTGCAGAACTCGTCAAATTTTGACTCAACAAACTCAAGACCATTGTTAGTCCCAAATTTCTTGATCTTTCTCCCAGTCTAGTTCTCAACCAGAGCCTTGAACTTCTTGAACATGGAGAATGTCTCATTTTTCTGTCTCAAGAAGTAAACCCAAACTTTGCGTGAGAAATCATCAACAAAAGTTAACATGTAGCGCTTACCTCCAAGAGAAGGAACCTTTGAAGGACCCCACAGATCAGAATGAATGTAATCAAGGATCCCTGAGTGCGATGCTTCGCTTTAGAGAAACTCACCCTCTTCTATTTCCTAAAAATACAGTGGTCATAAAAATCAAGCTTACCCATACTAGCGTTACCCAGATAACCTTTCTTACTTAGAATGGTTTCCCTTTCTCACTCATATGACCCAATTTCATGTGCCATAACCTTGTATCATTAACATCTGCTCATGCTGTACCAATTGCAGCTAATCCTATAACTGTAGTTCCTTGTAGGATGTAGAGACTGCCCTGCCGCAGTCCCTTTATTACTACCATGGCTCCCTTTGTCACTTTTAGGACACCATTCTCCATAATAATCCTGAAATCATTAGTCTCAAGAGTACCCAAGGAGATTAAACAACGAGTCATATTAGGTATGTGACGAACTTTAGACAAGGTTCTAACTATACCATCATGGGTTTTAATCTGCACAATACCTATTCCTGCAACCTTGCACTCAGCATCATTGCCCATAAGTACAACCCCAGTATCAACAGGCTCATAAGTGACAAATCAGTCCCTACGAGGACACATGTGATATGTACAACTAAAATCTAAAAGCTAATCATCACCTAACCCCTTCTCAGAGGTAGTGGCCAAAGACATAGTAGCTAGCAACACATTACTATCAGACTCTGACTCTACTACACAATCAGCTGTAGCAGTTTTCTCCTTTTCCTCTTTCCCCTTCTTTTTCTTTAGTTTCCAATAGTTAGCCTAAATATGACCCAATTTACCATAGTAATTGCAAGTCTTATTAGAATGAGGATTCTTAGACTTAGATCCGTTCTTTTTCTTATTACCGTTCCTTTTTTTCTTAGTTGTTCTACCCTTAACAACTAATCCTTCAGCCGGATCAGCATGGATATCATGGTCAAATTTCTCCTTAAATGGCATATTAGACTTGACATTCTCAAACGATATAGTATCAGAATTACTATATAGCATTATCTCCTTAAAGTGTTTATGGGAGGGGGTAGAGACACAACAAGCAGAATAGCTTTATCCTCATCCTTAATCTTTACATCCAGACTCTCCAAGTCAACAAGAATAAAGTTAAACTCATTCAGATGTTTTTGAACAGGGGTACCTTCAGCCATACGAAAGGTGTACAACCTTTCTTTCAAACGGATTTTGTTGGCTAGACTCTTCGTTATATAGAGTTCCTCCAGCCGAGTCCACAGTTCCACCGCAGTTGCCTTATCGAGCACCTCTCGAAGGATATATGGTGTCAGGCACAACTGAATGGCTGAGACTGCCTTCAACTCTAGTTCTTCCTATTCCTCGTCTGTCAGCTATCCACGCCTCTTCTTTTGGTCTGCTGCCCATTGTTCATCAGTCATCTTCTCGGGTTTCATGTGAGGTCCTTGCAGAACCTTCCATAACCCATGCTGGATGAGAACTGCTTTCATCTGTACTTTCCAGAGATTAAAACTAATCTCCCCATCAAATTTCTGAATATCAACCTTCATAATTGAAGACATCCTAAACCAAAGCTCTGATACCACTTGTTAGTAATTAGAGCAAACTAATAGCAGAAGCAATAGGATAAAATAAATATTCAGAAACTTAATGAACGATAACAAGAACAAAGCAATAACACACAAGATTTACGTGGAAACCTAATGCGGGAAAAAACCACGGACGGTGATGAGCACAATCAATCCACTCTATGAGTATAGAGAGTACAAAACGATCACAATCACAATAAGTGATTTGATCCAATAGCAGAATTACAACCTCTCTTGTAATCTCTCTTAAAATCTCTCTACCTCTCAATGTGTTTAGAGATTCAGGGATAATTTTAAATCCTAGGCAAGGCCTCTTTATATAGGGTCTAGAAGTTCAGGGTTTTACCCCTAGAAGGGAACCCTAACAGCCAAGAAGACTGTACGCTAAAGCAAACCCTAGCCGCCAGAAAGCCCGCGCCCGAACTGGGCGCGATACGACCGTGCTATGTGGCCCGGTCACCCCATGCCAAGTTGGCACGACCATGCTAGGTTGGCACGTCCGTGCCACATGACACAACACACCCATGCCATTTTTCTGTCCACTTTTAACGTCCCGCTTCTTCGGCCTGACACGTCCGTGTCGTCTAGTACGGTCCCACCGTGCTGATTCTTGGATTTTGGGCCACGAAACCCAACAGTTCGGTTGGTGAGCCAGTGTGGGTACTCTTCCTACGGCACTCAACATCACGCGAATCTCTAGCTTCTCTATGGGTTATAGCGTGTGTGGGCATCCCGAAGAAATGGATACTCACACCGTGCTTAAATGCCCTATGGCCACCCATATTTGGGAGGGTAGTGGCCTTGCTGATGCTCCATGGACTACCAAGTTCCTCACGCTTACTGATTATAATGCGACGGCTAGCAAGACACTTGAACCAGACGCTTTAGGGGATTTCTCAGCCGTTTTGTGGGAGTGCTAGAACGCAAGAAACCGGTTTATTTTTAAGAGCTCGGACCTTAACTTGGAGGCCTTGGGAAAGCGTGCTATTGCTTTTGTCCACAGCTATCAGGAGCAACTAGTCTCAGATGATTCTTTGCTCTTGGCTTCCCATCCTTCTTCTTGGACCCCGCCCATGACCGGATATGTGAAGCTCAACTTCGATGGGGGGCTCCATTGGCAGAACTAGTGCAAGTTAGGATTTTGTTCTACGTGATCATGATGGCAACGTCATGCTGGCGGGTTCAAAACATACACATGGCTTTGGTGGAGCTACCGTCGAGGAGGTGACAGCATGTCCGCATGGTTTGAAATGCGCCCATGCCCATGGATGTCGTAACATCATTATTGAAGGCAACTGTTTGCAGCTAATCCAAGTGCTTCGGTCCAAATCTATCCATGACAGTTTAGTTGCTCTTTGTGTCGTACCCCTTTTGCCTGGAGGGAAGATTGTGGACGTCTAATGCACCCAAGGAGGTTTTTACTCATGCCTCAAACGATGTGTACGCTTATATTACTAGCAACTTAACATAACCTCCCTTATGATTTTTTTAAAAAAGTTACTTATAAATAAACTGTTTTAAAATTAAAAACCCTTAGTAGGGAAAAAATTAATCCTTCGTTCATCCCAGAATAAAACCAAAAAAAAAAAAAAGATGTGTTAACCCCAAACTATCCAGAAAATAACAAGAGTTAGTTACAGAAATATATTTCCTTTTTTTTAATGACATCAAAAAATATCAGTTCTATCACAGACCTAATCCACTTAAAATTGAAATACCTGAAGAAGGTGCGCAATTCTCTTTCTTCTTATACAATTACGTGGCCTCATTGTACACATACATAAAATAACAACAATTCCATATTGTTGCTGCTTGCTCATACGTACAATAATCAATCAATCTTACACAATTTTTTTTTTTTTTTGGGGGGAGTGCAGAATCTTACACAACTTAGACGTGTCCTGAATTACGTCGATGATTATGCATTTGGCGTCTAAGAACCAAGAAACAGCACTGAATAGCAGTGGAGAACGATCAAGAAGGAAGGTGATGCCACTGGGGATGGCAATTCAGTCCAACAGATAAAGAACTGCTCTTGCACTTCTTGAGGCCTAAGAATAATGCTCAGACCGTTTGCCCTAACGTCATTCATGAAGTTGATCTTTATTCATATAACCCTGATGATCTTGGAAGTTCGTTTTCTTCTCTCTTACTCATCCCTGACTGATCAATATAATGTTGAATAATGACAGTAATTATTATCAAAACCGGGCAAATCATAATCTGCAATGTCTGCCACTCTCTACAGTATATACTTTGTCGTAGTTGAGGTTTAGTACAATATCTGGTTAGGAGTATAAATAACATGGTGATCGCGAGAACAATTTCCAATGTATTCATTTGCTGGCATACACAGTATAATATCTTGCTAGGATTATGAATGACATGGTGATCATGAGAATTAGTTTTTAAGGTATTAATATGTTGATAATAGTAGAGTTACTAGTTGATGGTTCGATGCATGTACAGAATGTAATTAAAGAGTTGATTATGAGTAGTTTATTTTTCTACCAAGTCCATGTGTTCTCGCTAAATAAGATCTTTGTACAGTAAGTGAACGTAAAGCTATAACTTCTCTAAAACCGTGTTAGCTCTGTCGGTAATGATAAAGTCATGCCAGTTGGTTTTTGTTCTTTTATGAGCTAATGTTTTCCCCTTAAAGAATTACTCGGACAATATAACAAATGACAACGTAAAACGATCATGTGCCTAACAAGATTAGCATTGTCAATGTCAGATGTAGGGATGTACAAATCACCAGGAAAGAAAGAGTGGTATTTTTTTCACGAAAAACAAAAAGAGGTACGGAACCTGGCCAAATCGGGAAGCAGGGAATGGTCACTGGAAGGCCACTGGAGAAGAAAAAAAGATTGCGTTACCAAAAACAAGTCATTGGATATAGGATGTGCTTATCCTTCTTTCAAGGTCAACAATCTGATAAAAACCCAAAAAATAAGACTTGTTGGCTTATGCATGAATATCGATTGCTAGAGGAGGACATCGAAGCAAGTGATCAGAATCGCAAGATGATGAAGATGTAAGCAACGTACGAGATCCCATATACGCATACAACGTACGAGATCTTATATATCATACTTGGCTTCGAAATTGCGTTACCTGATTGTTTGCGTACATACATAATCCACTCATAACTCCTCCATTGCAATAACATATATTGTCATATATTATAATGTTCGTCTCCTTTCATGAATAATCTTACCATCCCCCCCCCCTCAAAAAAAAAAGACGATTGGATGTGTACAATTTGAACTTTGGGCATAGTTAATAGAAACAATCCTAACTTCAAAAATAACTCTCACCGCTCTGAATTTTGGGATATTTATTTTCAATAATCTAGTGCGTGGTCACTTCAAGTTGAATTTTTTAGGCAATTCAAATATTATTGTCTGTAAGACAACACAAATATATGAAATTCAAATTGTCCATACTGATTTTGAATTTCAAATTGTCTAAAAACGTAATCTAAAATGACCCCTTAACTACTGAAAATAAATACATTCAAAGTTCGGAGCACTATGAGCTATTTTTGAAGTTCAGATTATTCCCGTCCGATAGCCCAAAGTTAAGATTATTTAAGTCGATAAACCAAAAAAAAAAATAAAACTTTAATTCTCAACCATTATAACATTATAACCAATAAATGCCCCAAGTAAAAAACCCAAAATCGTTGAATCTCACCCCAAAAAAAAAAAAAAAAAAAAAAAACCTGAATTAAGTTTTTGGATTTTCCTAGCTATGGAACAGGTATTTGTTGTGCAAAGTTTACAAACACAGCAAAAAAGAAGGCAATACTACAATCCAAAAGGAGCAGCAGAAAGTTGAACCAAGACTAGAAAACACGCAAAGGGAAGACACCGGCACAATACTATAAGAAAAATAGGTGTAAATCAATGGCAGGGGATTGGAAACCTAAGCTGATGCCATGGGAGTACCACTAGCTTGAAAGCGATTTCAGGTCGACCTCGGTGCAAATCGAAAACAGTCGTTCGCTCCCCAAGGTTTACATAACTAGCTTGCTAAACGTGTGCACTCGCGGCCAGAAGTTTGGAATATAGAAGACCACACTTGCCTAGAACAGATAGGAGAATAGTGGGAAGGAGAGAAAGAGAAGAGAAGAGAGGAGATACTTGGTGTGTTTAGAAGGTGCAAGGGAGGAGGCTATTTATACTGAAAGTGGAGCTGCTGCTGGTGAGGAAAAGAAGGAACTTGTGGTGTACAGCATTTCCTGGCTACAAAACAGGATGGTTGCTGAACTTATGTGGTGCAGAGTGTATTCCTAGCTATAAATTAGGAACATCACTGTTTTCTGCTAAAAATTAGGTCAACTAGCTGTTAAGGAGAAAAATCTGAATTGACCAAAAATATTAAAAGAAATTTTCTACAAAAAAATTAGCAAATGAGGCCCGAGGCCCGAGACCCATAGCCCATGCCCACGCCCACGCCCACGCCCAAGCCGCATCGCGGCCGGCCCAGACCGGACCGGGCAAGCGGCACACTTGTGTGTGGTGTTTACCCACACCCCCACCAAAACCGAGCCCAATGTTATTCAATAGGCCCAAAGTAGGAAGCTGAATATAAACCCCACCCAACCCCCAAAACTACCAATGTGGGACCAAAAAAGATGGAAAAACAAAGGAGCTAAAGTATGTCATTTACACAACAATCCCTCACTAATGGCATACAGACTAGCGAACAGAAGATCTGGGCAGAAGAAAGATTAAACAATTAAGCATCAATATCTTTCGATTGAATTGATACGTAGTGAAGTGGGGCAACAACTGTGCCTATCGAGTGAACCAATCTTGAACTTGATAGACCCTGATTGAGACCCCCACAACACGCATCACCCTTATGGTCACTGTATATTCCGCGATAACTCACTTGCGTATTTTAAGGCCATACACACACCTTAGGTCTCATAAGTGCTCTAGAAAGATAGCCCAGAGCCTCTCATATAATGCAACTACACCTTCACGCTTACTTAGGTAATTCCATTATGTCCATCTCAACATGGACTACTATAATAATGATATGGAATTATTAAGAGCAAGACTTTGCTCAACCTGACACATATCAATCAGTGAATCCATCAAGTGTACCTCAGTAGCACTTTCCCAACGGGCAATGGATCCATTAAGAGCATAAGAGCTCATCCTCTCAGAAGCACTACTGTAGGCCATAGGGATGGAGATGTAGTGCATATTGAGACCAATATGGCTTCATTTAACCACAAGTGGGGTATCCACCATATTATCACAATCCATAGGCTTCAGTCTGATCCCCCTTGACATCTCGAGAACTATTCGCCTGGTCGAGCCCTTGGTCAGTGGATCTGCTAAATTTCTCTAGGATCTCACATATTCTAAGAAAATGACACCATGTTTTAGCATCTGTTTCAGAGCACTATGTCTAATGCGAATGTGTCTCTTCTTTCCGCTGTACACACTATTATGTGCAACTCTGATAGCTGCCTGCGAGTCATAATGAAAGGAAATAGCTGCCTCCCCCATAGGGGCATATATGCTAGTAGATTTTTCAGCCATTTTGCTTCTTGACCTGCCAACTGAAGAGCAATGAATTCAGCTTCCATGGTGGAGTGAGCTATACAAGCCTACTTGGCAAACTTCCAAGAAATAGCTCTTCCACCTATGGTAAATATATAACCACTAGTAGAACTAACTTTATCGTTATCAGAGACCCAGTTTGCATCACAAAATCCTTTTAACATAGTAGGAAATTTACTAAAATGCAAACACTAGTCCATAGTACCTCTCAAGTACTTAAGCAAACTAAGTAATACATCCCAATGTTCTTTACTAGGGTTATGAGTATAATGACTCAGTCGACTAATAGCATAAGCATGTCAGGTCGAATATAGTTCATGAGGAACATCACACTCCCTATGATTTTAGCACACTCACTTTGGAAGACACTAGGCCCTTTATTGATTTTAGGATGTATGTTAGGGTCATAAGGAGTTCTCACTAGAAGCACATCAAAACAGTTAAATTTCTTCAATACTTTCTCAATGTAATGAGGCTGACACAAAGAAAAACCATCATTAGTCTTTCTGATCTTAATCCCTATGATTACCTCAGCTTCACCCATGTCCTTCATTTGAAAATGAGAAGACAACAATTTTTTAGTCTCACTAACAACATGTATTTTAGTGCCAAATATCAACATGTCATCCACATATAGAAATATTATCACACGATCTGAACCTACTACCTTTGAATACATACAGAAATCAGAGGTGTTCATAACAAAGCCATTCTGTACCACTGCGCTATCAAATTTTTCATACCACTATTTAGGAGCTTGCTTAAGGCCTTAAAGAGATTTCCTAAGCTTGCATATCCTATTCTCCTGTCCAGGAATTTTACAATGCTCGGGTTGAGTCATATAAATCTCTTCCTCTAGTCACCATTAAGGAATGCTGTTTTCACATCCATTTGATGCACAACAAGACCATAGATGGCAACTAAGATAAGTAGAGTTGTAATGGTGGTTATCTTAGTCACAAGAGAATATGTATCGAAGTAGTCAAGCTCCTTTTTGTGGTTAAATTCCCTTATCACCAGTCTGGCTTTATATTTATCAATAGAGCCATCAGGTCTTAACTTCTTTTTGAATATCCATTTACTACTAATGGGTTTACAACTTTTAGGTAGTTTAATCAACTCCTAAGTTTGATTAGATAATATGGAGTCTAATTCACTTGTAATTGCTTCTTTTCTGAAACCAACATCTATAGATCTCATAGCCTCTTCATAGATTTTTCGATCTTCTTCAATGAAGAACGTAGATACTATTTTATTAGACATGAAATTGACATCAAAGTCTTCAATCAAAAAATTAGCGAGGAAGTTCGGGCAGAAACTAGTCTCAACTCTAGGTCTCTTACTTCTCCTAGGTTCATCAACTGAGATTCTAACACTAGAACTTGAGGCAGACAAAGGCACATTGTCATGCACAGGTATGATTTCATGCACAATAGTAGAATCATTATTTTTCAAAGGAAATACATGCTCAAAAAATTCTGCATCCCTAGACTCACTGATAGAGAAGTCATTCAATGATATGAATCTATATGCAGCACTATTTTGGGCGTAACCAATAGACACAGAATTAAAGGTTTTAGGACTTATGTTTTCCCATTTGAAATCAAGTAGAGGAACTTTAGCCAAACACCCCCACACCCGTAAGAAACTCAAATTAGGAGCGTAGCCTTTCCACAATTCATAAGGTATTTGGTCTAACTTCTTATGGGGTACTCTATTAAAGATATAGCAAGCAGATAAAAAAGCTTCCGCCCATATATTATCAGGAAGTCCTGAGCTCAAAAGCAAGGCATTCATCATTTCTTTAAGAGTTTTGCATTTGGCTATCTCATTTTATTGGAGAGTATGGGGTGTACTAACTTCATGTATTATGCCATTTTTCTCACAAAAGGCTATCAGGGAGTTAATCTCATATTCTCCATCCCTATCGGTTCTAAGTCTCTTAATCTTTCGATCCAGTTGATTTTCTACGTCTGCTTTGTATCTCAAAAACATTTCCTCAGCCTCATTTTTTGACCTAAGTAGGTAAACATGGGTATATGCAGAGCAGTTATCTACAAAGGTAATGTAATACCTTTTTCCTCCATTACTGACTATGTTTTTGAAGTTAGGTAAGTTTAAATGTACTAGTTCTAGCAATGTTATTTGTCTGCTAGTAACCGACTTAAAAGGCTTTTTAGTATATTTTACTTCTCGCACACAGAGTATTTGGTGAAACTTTTAACATTCACAGCAGATATAAGTTTCATATTTTTGAGTCGTTTAATGGATGTAAAATTAACATGGCCTGGCCTACCATGCCACAAATCAACAGACTCAACAATATAAGCAGAACTTGAAACATTTCCGTGCATGGTCTCAGAAGCAAGATTAGGTATAAAGAAGCTTCCATCCCATCCCAACAAAGACCCCATTATGAGAGTTGACAACTTTGTCATATCCAACAACAGTTTTCAATCCAGCCTTGTTGAAAAAGTATATCAGAAATTAAGTTTTTATGATGGGAAGGCACATACAACACGTTGTTTAAAGACAGTAATTTGCCAGAAGTAAATTTGAGAAAAATCTTCCCTTTACCCATAACTCTAGCTATCTTAGAGCTTCCCATGTAAACGCATTCACCATCTGTCAGGTCTTTGAAGTCTTGCATAAGCTCTTTGTTGGCGCAGAAATTCCTTGAAGCTCCAGTATCGTAGATCTATTCAGCATTGTTTGCAACCAGGTTTGCCTCTTCGACCACTGCATAGATGATTTCTACGTCTTCAGCAAGATTGAACTGGGCTACTGGCTTTTGGTTCAGCTATGACTGCCCTTTGCGAAGTGGACACTGGTATGCTTTGTGCCGCAGCTTGCCGCAGACATAGCACATCCCCTGTGGCTTTCGGATCTTATTGCTGAACTTGTTCTGCTGCTTAGCATAGTTTAACTTATAGTTCTTCTTACCTTTGCCTTTAAACCTGTCTCTATTTGTAGGAACAACATATTCAACTATGCTAGCTTTAGAACAATTTAAAGAGAGAGAGTCTATCTTCTCTTCCAGGTGATTAGCTTCTTCTGTTCTCCTGTGACTGATCAATTCCTGTACAGTGAGATCTTTCTTCCTACATCTTATCTAGTTTCCGTGGTCACTCCAGGATGGTGGAAATTTCCTGATTAGCACATTGGCTTGCAGAATCTCGCACATCTTCATGTTCTTACTCAGAACTTCTACACATAGATTCTCATAAACATGAACATGTTCCATGATTGGGTTGTCATCAGTAATCTGAAAATGTAACTATTCACCAACCATATTTTTCTTCTTTCTAGTGCCGTCAACTTCATACTTAACCTCCAATTTCTTCCAAATAATCTTGGCATATTTGAAAGTAGCAAACAAATCGAATAGGGGGTTAGTCATATGATTCAATAGATGCCCCCTGACCATTTTGGTGTCTTTCTCAAATTTTTGCAAGGTGGCCTTATCAACAGTCCTGCTTTTACCTTTGACTGATCTATCAGGAGGAAGCAGTAGAGATTTCAGATGCATTGTTCTCTTTAGCTAGGTCAGAGAACAACATATAATCTACTTCTAACTATTCAAAGAAAATCAGAAGTTTTTGGAACCAACATTTGTAGTTAGTTCCGTCCAGAGGTTCAAGTTTTGAGAGATTTGGGAGAGCTTTGTTAATAGAGAGAGCCATTGATTTGTGTATGACAGAGAAATCGCTTTCAAATTGTAAGAAAAATAGGTGTAAATCAATGGCAGGGGAATGGGAGCCAGAGTTGTTCCGTGGGAGTACCACTGCGTTAAAAGCTATTTCTGCTAGACCTCGGTGCAAATCGAAAACAGTCGTTCGTTCCCCAAGTTTATATAGCTAGCTTGCTGAACGCTTACACTCGCGGCCAAAAGTTTAGAATATAGAAGACCTCACTTGCCCATAATAGAGGGGAGAATAGTGCGAAGGACAAAAAGAGAAGAGAAGAGAGGAGATATTTGGTGTGTTTTGAAGGTGCAGGGGAGGAGGCTATTTATACTGGAAGTGGAGCTGCTGCTGGTGAGCAAAAGAAGGAACTTGTGTGATGTACAGCATTTTCCTAGTTACAAAATAGGATGATCACTGAACTTATTTTATACAGAGTGTATTCTTGGCTACAAATCAGAAACATCACTTTTTCTGCTAAAAATGAGGTCGACTAGCTGTTAAGGAGAAAAATCTGAATGGACTAAAAATATTAAAAGAAATTTTCTTCAGAAATTAGCATATAAGGCTCAAGGGCCACAACCCATGCCGCGGCACGGCCGGCCCGAATTGGACCGGGCAGGTGGCACCCATGTGTGGTGTTTATCCACACCCCACACCTCACCAAAACGAAGCCCAATGTTATTCAATAGGTCCAAAGTAGGAAGCTAAACATAAACCCCACTCTAACTTCCAAAACTATCAATATGGGACAAAAGAAGAAGGGAAAACAAAGGAGCTAAAGTATGACATTTACACAACAAATACAACAAGAACAAGAGGAACCGAAAATTGAACCAATACTAGCTGAACAAATCAACCAGAATTCCAGTGACCACCAACACTGTGTCGCACCACCTCCTATGCAGGACCGACCCCACGGCGTAGAGCAATAGGAAGTTGAACCAAGACTAGCTCTACTAATCCACAAGACATCCAGTATTACATCACCTTCTACTATGGACCGACCCTGTAGGCTAATAACATATGCTTTGGAGGATTCAAATGTTCATGATGACTCTCAGAAAGGAACATTACAGCCATTGCCAACATCCACACATGTCAATCCCACAATTCATAGGTTTCCCAACTATTCTTATCATAAGGAGCAATGGGTTAAAGGATTGCACTCGTCTGATGAATTGCACGTTGATCTTCGTTCATGTGCTTCTCATCTGGGTGAACTTTCAGCCATCTTCACGAACAAGGGACCATGCAATTCATTTCATGATGATCTTCAAGTTGTTCCTTTGCCTCCAAATGGTGTTGCGTCATCCCCAAATAGCATTTTTGCGGATGCATTTGACGAACTTCTGACTATTTTCCAAGATCAATCTAAGAGATCAACGGGAAGTTGGTGTGCAAATCTTTGTTTAGTCATGTTTACTAATCATACCCTTAAGAACAAGATTCTATGTACATCTGAATTAGAAGCAGATCCAATCCGATCTGAGGTAAAATTATCCGATTTGAATTCGAGATAGAAAAATTTGAGTCTAAATCCGATAAAAATAATCTGAATTCGAGTTGGACTCAAATCGGATTCAGAGGAAAGACAAAATCTGATCCAACTTTTAATCCAATCCGACTAGTTTTTTAAATATTTCAAAATTTAAAATTTAAGTTTAAAATTTAAAATTTCTAGAAATAAAACATGCCCAATATGCCCACCCTCTCTCCCCCCACCCCCAAGCTGCCAGCTCAGCCTAGTGGTTTTTTTTTTTTTTTTGTCAGCAGGTTTTTAGTATGTAAAAATTAAAATGTTGAAACCCCGATACTCCCCCTAATTAATCTCTCTCTCCTCGCCACTTCGCCAGTTGCTCTCGCTACTTGGCTCACTAGTCGCTCTCGGGTCCGGCCTCTCGCTACTCCTAGTCGGACCATCGTAGTAGTCCCTCCTCAGTCCTCTACTCCTCGCTCCAACTCCGTGCTCCCTCTCTCTCTCTCTCTCTCTCTCTCTCTGGTCTCTATTTTCTTGCCGGTTTCTACAACGTCGAAGCGGAGCATTTCATCGTCCCTCTTTGGTCTCTCATAAGTGCACATCTCCTCTTTCTCTTTAATTTAACAGTTCATACAATAAAATCTAGATATATATTTTTATAACTTGGAGTGTTGTTTAGAAGTTTGGCGTTAAGAACAAAAGAAGTTAAGACTTTGGGTTTTGCCATTTTGGGATTTGGGAAGATTGTTGATTTTGATCATTTTTTGGGCTTGATCTGAATTAATGATTCTGTTGATGTATTATGTTTAGTGAGTGTTCAATTTCTATAAACCTCTATAATAAAGCCTTTAATCTTTACTTTTAGCAACCTGAATGTATCACTGAAAGAGGTTAACGAGTGTCCAATCAGGTAATATGTGGTGATATTACTATAGGTGTGATGAAGATGCAAATGAAATAGACATGATGAGATAAAGAGACAGCAATGTATAGATCAGTGATATAATCAAATTTATATTCTAACACTTAATTCTAATAAAAATCTCTGCTCCATACAAGTAATACTTATAGATATCATTATACATATACGACTAGTTGGAGACCAATAGAGAAGAAGGACTAAATGAAGCAAGTGAAGGATTTGCACTCTTAATTTTTTTTTCTTTTTGTGGATTGGGCTTGCTATTTGTGATATTTCAGATGTATGTCATAGTTGTTAAGACTTGTAATTGTCGGAACATGTTGTCCTTTAATTGAGCTTGAAATATGTTCTTTCTTTTATTCTTCGTTTAGCTTAAATGTTCAGTATTCAATTTATGTGAACGCATATTATCGCATTGATAGATAGGTAGAATATAGGAAAAATGTATAAAATTATTGTGTGGCAAAAGGAATTATTTTGGATCGGATTAAATCCGACTTCGATCCGATCTAACTCTGATCGAATCCGGAGGTTCTTCTTCGATCTGTCGGATCAGATTTGGATCGGATTTTTGGATCCAAATATAATCGGATGTAGATTTTGATGTTCCAAAATCCGATCCGAAACCGATCCATTGACATTGACGTATGTTTCAAGCCTATCATATGGATAATTCAAGTCTACTTAGACGTTTCAGTAACCAACCTAGCTAGTATCTTATGAGATTATTAATCCGTGTTATTTTATATGCCAATCATGGGATACTTCCACCATGCTCTTAACTTTAACCTTATGAAATGGTATAATAGATATCTCCGGAAAGAGAAATACACGCTGTAATTTATATTGCCGGAAAGAGATATTGGACGGAAATAATGTGCCTTTAGACTTCTTTTAGACTTTGGAAAATCTAATGGAAAGAAAAAAATTTGGAAAAATTACTTTTTTTCTTGTATTTTGGTTAGAGAAAACCACAAAAAAAAAAAAAAATTATGGAGGAAAGTTTGGCGAAAAAATTGTTAGAAACAAGTGATAAAATTTTCCTCATAAATTGTGAGGAAAGTTTGAGGAAAATTATCAACCTCCTCTAACCTCATATTGCTTAGATGACACTAACATAATTCAAGTAGTTTATCAACATATCAAATTTCTCATCTAAATTCTTGTATTTTTTCCTCGATCCAAACAAGAGAAAAAACTCATTTTCTCCCAACTTTTTTTCTTTCAACTTTTCTTTCCACCAAATTTTCTAAAGACCAAACAAAGCCTTAATGTTTCAAAGACGGAATTTTTTTGGGATTAGGAACATCACGTTTATTGGTATAACACAGAATAATAGAGGGAGACCAATGGATGGAGAAGGTTGTCACGTGTAGGATAGTAGCGATGTATTTGCTTTGGCTCTGTAAGTTGCTGCTTCAGTACATTTCTTCTCTTTGAGGCTAACCCACTCCATTGCTGCTTCGGCTGATAATTTTTTCACCAGTGGATGATTATTGTACCTTAACTAAGCAATTCAAATGAATGTGTACAATAAACTTGATTGCTACACAATTAATATAAATTGATGACATCAAATAGATAGATGATCTGCCAAATTGACGGACAGCACTTCAAACTAAAACTCATGTCCTAAATGCTGAAGTTAATCTCGTCCAATTCAATAAAATTACCTATTGGAGTCGCGCATGGCTATTTAGGTTAGCTAAGTTTATCTTTTCAGTACTGGTACATAGATGTTGTGATACTTGTCATGCAATATCATTGGGTTTTGTGGAAAAGAACAGAAAATATATCAAAAAAGGAGAGGGGGGGGGGAGGAAAAGTAAACCCCAGGGAGGAAGGAAGACAACTAAAAACAGGAAACTCCAAATACATGGCATATTCCAACTCCCAACCATCCCATTCTAAAGGGTCCTGTATTCTATCTGGCCATCACAAAATGAGCACATAGGTCACAGTAGCAGTGTAGCACAACTGGGTGTATTTGCGCTCCACAGCTGCAAAGGCTACAAGTAAAACTTCTTTTCCTCCTTGGGAGGTTTGAGTTCGGCTCCTGCAAGCTCCAGCACATGGGACCCCTGATTTTTAAAACAAGCACTGCTACAAAATTCAATACATAATCTCTCAGCTGCCAATTCACATTATTTCTTTCTGCTCTCCTACTGTTTCCATGGTCTGTGCTCCGCACGACTGGCAAGGATGGAGCGCTCTGATAGTCACTAGAGACCAAGTTTGGAAAGCAACTGGCGCCACCTTGGAGTCTCTTCATCAAATATATAGGTGAGAGGTGAAATAAGGACTCCACTTCCACCAATCTGCAATAGAAAACACTATCACTAAGGGTTTATTCTCTTCAACTAATTTTGAATTCTTATTTTCAGAGGTCAGTAATATTCATTAATCAGTACAATTCAGTACCATTCCGAAATTGTGTTTAGTTATATTTTCTATGTAGCATTCAGCACCATTAAGTACGTCAGTACCTTCCAGCCCCTTTTCATACCCTTCAGTTCTTTCAATGCGATCCAGCACCATTGCAGCCGATTTAGACAGGACATTACGTACAGCCAATTTAGATGGGCATTACGTACAGTCAAAAAGAATAGGATAGAACATTTTCTCAATAGGCCGATATGCACTTGGGAATAGGGAAAGGAACCAAAGATCCATTTCAAACAAGGCAGGTAAAGGCACCAAAGGAAAAGGGAAACTTTCTTGCAAACTTGTTTAGATCGCAAAGTTTTCTGTTGTTGCTATCTCCAATGTTCTGAAAATTTTCCAAGGCCAGCAGCAAAGGAAATATCCATAGGAACACCAACCTCTCCTCCGTAACGTTTGGCGGTATTGGAAGGAAATACATAGATTGAAGAACAAATTCAACCTCTGCTAATAACTCTAAGTGATCCCTGTAGTACTAATATTGGCTATGATTTGCTTGCCGAGCAGAGCCAGCAGAAATATGGTAAATATGGTACGTTCTCATTTTTTGGGTTTTGGCTTGATAAATATTCCCGCCCAAAAGCAGGCTAGGATGTGTTTAGTAGTACTACTATGATCCATAATGGAGTGGTGGAGACATGTGAACTGCTCTTCTGTACATGTCCTTTTGCCGCTGCTGTCAAAGGAACCAAGTGTGGATCATCTACGTAGACAGCTGTTACAGTATAGGAAATGGACTGCCATACATGGGAAAGTTATTTTTGGCAGTAGTTGTTTATCAGATCGGCTTGATAAGGAATGAGATGATTTTTGGGAGCAGCAAAAGGGAGGTGGTGTGGAGATGTGAATTTTGACCCTAGTCACTAACCAGTTGAACCCATTCAAGGCTCTGTTTGAACCCTTTTTTTAAGGATAAGTTATCTGAGAGAATTTGAAGAGGATAGCAAGGGGATCTCATCTATGCATAAAAAGGGGGCAAATACAAAAATTGATAACATTTACAAAATTCAGAACAGTCAAAAGACTATAACAATGAACCACCTTATTCCAACAAATAAGAATATCCAAAGAGTACGGATAACACCTAAAATCTTCCGTCAAAATTTTAAAAAATGGACCCAAAATCTATGATTTTGCTTCTAAGTACTCCAAGAAGTAGGCAAGGAAATCACCATCCAATTGTTAGGAACTCAACTTCTCTTCATCCAGCTTTTCCAAACCACCAAAACATGTTTCCCATTCTTCAATTGAATCTAACCCACCCCCACAAATGAGAAAGACAAATGCCAAGGCAAATAAACTCACAGACAACAACGAAGACAATAACGATGTGTCAGCCAATCCATCCTTTTCTAGGCACGTAGGAGTTAGGACACTTCTGAGTGAAATAAAATTTCTTCTCTCAAACATGGCCTCTGCAAGAGTTTAGCCTCTAATAACTACCAAAGGCAGAAAAGTTGAATAAAATTTAAAAAAGAAGCTTTGGTTAAAGCATTAGTCATCCAAGTGTTTTGACACGAGATACAGACTGAAAGCAGAACAGGAAAGGATCCCTCAAGATCATCGGGCCAAAAACAATCACATCATTGCCTTGAAGCAGAACCAAGGATTCAAAATGTGGTTTCGGTCGCAATTTCGGTTTCGTTAGCTGTACGGCAAAAGCGCTCTAATACGTCAATCGCATTCTATATCGCAGCTATTGCGGCATGAAAACGCGGTTCGCCCAACTCCAAAACCTTTCCAATGTGACCGTTTCGTTGCAGTTCAGCCACATTTTGAATCCACGAGCAGAACCATCATATTAACCACTAAGGCAATGGAACAAGTACAGTCGCTCTACCCAATCATTACGAATTCCCAAGAACATAAAGGTGCAATGGCTTTGGTTGCTGTTCAAAGACAAATACAACCTACAACCATTCTTCACCTTTAAATGCACCGAAACTTGAACTGATTCATCCCTATTAAAATAGACCTTTAATAAAATTATTGCGTTAACATTTAGGTACCTTGAACCCCCCCCCCGGAAAGCGGGATCTACAGTGAGAGTTGTTGTTGCTGTTGCTATATTTAGGCACCTTGAGGTCAGTGACTAATTTTTCGAAGCTGACTTCTCTTATTTAATTTCTTAATACCTCACGTTATCATTTACTCATAACTGAGTCCTGAAATGACCATTATGCCCTTCTTGCTTTATTTTTCACTTGTTCTTTCAAAAAATCCAATCCATCCCATCCCCTCCCCCATCACAGACCTATCACAAAAGCTGTCCATCACACCCAGTGGCCAGAAATCACATTGCCAGGCCGTGGAACACCAGTGAGTCCGGAGCTAATGTCAGTGTGTCAAAAGATGCCCTCCCTCAGCTCGGTTGACCTCCATTATCTCTCCTCCCTCCCATCGTCTTCTTCTTGCTTGCTATCTTACCTTAATTGCATAAAGGGGAGGGGCATTTTTTGGCGTACCGGTGGACTCACCGTTGTCCAATGACCCTCAATGGGGTTTTGGCCTTTCAGGCCACCAGTCACTCTGCCAGTGATGCAATCGGCAGCTATTGTGGTGGATTTGTCACAGTCATAATGGTGGTAAAGGTATGGGATGGATTAGCTTTTTTAAGAAAAAAGTGAAAAATAAAGTAGGAAGGGCATAATGGTCACTTTAGTTGACTTAGTTTAAAGTAAATGGTAAGGAGATGGTACTCAAAAATTAAATCAAAAAGTCAGGGAACCGAAAAATTGATGTAACCTACCTAAAGGAACTTAAGTGCTAGGAACTCGCTTTGATAGCACATCCAATGAGCAGGACTGTTCTTCCTCCCACCAATTTACCTGTTATCGTCCCATAGTCCATTTAAACAACATTTTTCCATAAATCTTTTCCCTCTTTTGCAAACCTCCATACCCACCCAACAATGAGAGCTTCATTCAGCCTGCCAAGAGGTCTAATTCTAAGCACTCCCTCTTGCTCAGGACAACAAATATCATCCCATTTGACCCAATTATACCCATAACAAGTCCAATGCCTACAGTTCATGGGCAATGTTGGCTAGAAGCATAAGTAAACGAAAGTTATGAAATAAATGGGAAGGCTTAATAAATACTTCACAATAAGGTTAAGCTTACCCCTTCGGACAAAATCATTAACTTCTGTGCCACTACTCACTTATGTAGCCTCTCTACAATTGGCTTTCCAAACTTGCACTTATCTGGAGCACTAGAATGACCAAGGTAAGCAGACGGAAGATTCTTTTTTTTTTTTTTGATAAGGAAAAGAGTAAAATATATTAAATTGAAAAATGTACAAAGGGATGGATGCAAGCAAGCATCCTAAAAAAGGGTTATGTATACCCAAGATGGAACCTATCCACAAAATCAATTACATCAAAAGAAGATTCACAAAAGTTCCCACTATCCCAGAAAAAAAAGAGTCTTAATAATAATATCTTTGATTAGTTGAAGGGGCGTCTCCTCTCCTTCAAAGACTCTTTTGTTTCTCTCTCGCCAATAGCCCAAACAATCGCATGTGGGATCAATAAGACGCTTCTCTCTTTAACTTTCCTACCAAAAGCACCCTCCCAAGCCAAAAGATGATTCCTCACAGAATCCAAAACAACCCAGAAGACTCCCAAGCAACTAAAGGATAACTCCCAAAGAGCCCTTGCAAATTGACAATGTAGCAGTAAGTGATCAGAAGACTCCAAAACGTCTTTGCACATAGAACATCTATTCACCAAAATAATTCCCTTCTTTTGTAAATTATCACATGTCAAAATACTCCCATGCGAAACTTCTCACATAAAAACTGACACCTTCGAGGGAGCCAAAGTCTTCCAAATGATTTTCCAAGGGAACCGCCCCAAAAATCTAGACTCCATAGCGAAAGTAGAATTAGAGAAGAGCGTAAAATAATAAGACTTAACAACTTACTTTTAAAAAGCTAGAGGCGCATTGAAGCTCAAAGGGTCCCAAGGCGCGAGGCGCGCCTCATGGACGTGAGGCACATTCTTCTTAAAAAAAAAAACTAAAAATTTATTCGAAAAATATATTTATGCCCAAATAAGTTATATACTTGAATTATTGCAATGATTACATCCAAAACTGTTACAAAGTCTAAAATGGTGGCAAAACTACATAGAATACGATAAACAATACGTAAATTCACTTAAATAAAAAATCAAAATGCTGAAAACTAAAAAAAATTTAAAAATTTATCTAGTCTTGATTGGCAAGTTTGCGAGTGATATACACATGGTGCTGTTCAAAGGCTGCACAAAAGTAGTACTCACTGACCTAATAAAAGACATCCCACCAAAAAAAAAAAGAGAAAAGGCAGCACACCTTTAATTGTCATAAAACCACAGAAAGTAGACAGAGAAACAGTAATGAGCAGCCCATCAACATTTTCAAAGGCTTATAACTGCTCAGCAGCTAGAAGCAGCACTCGCTGGAGCATATCACCCGCGACCGGTGAAGGTCGACTGCCGGAAAATCTTGGGAGTGGCAGGTCGACCTGGTCTGTCTGTATTAAGTCAGGACACAAGTCTCAAATCAAAGAGAAATTAGGGTTTGCAAAAATTAGGGTTATGAGAATTAGGACTGAATTCGAAGCAATTTAATGCAATTGGTTGAGGGCTTCAGCTCGAAATGGAGTTATATGGCTAAGGTAATTGTCAACTTGAAGAAAATTGTACGCTTTCATGAGGGGTGTGCTCTTCTCTCCCTCCACTGTGACCGATTTCCTTGAGGCACAAAAGCGGCTCGCCTTGCGCCTGGCCTGAGGTGCA
The DNA here is from genome assembly GCA_029747015.1 of Carnegiea gigantea. Classification (NCBI taxonomy): domain Eukaryota; kingdom Viridiplantae; phylum Streptophyta; class Magnoliopsida; order Caryophyllales; family Cactaceae; genus Carnegiea; species Carnegiea gigantea. The sequence continues at coordinate 568,129 of JAKOGI010000160.1, read as the reverse complement.
CATGAAGCACGCACCTTGTCTCGCTTAAAGTATTCGCCTCGCCTCACCTACTCTGAGGCGCCATGGTGCTCGCCTCACGCCTCAGCGCGCCTAAGTTTAACAATGAAAAATCCTTTAGAGTTAAGATCCCAAGTAACCACATCAGGTGAGTCCTAGGGTGAAATCTCTCTCGACTTACTGAGAAAGGTGGCAAGGATAGTGTCATCCACCAAAGCATCAAGGACAAAAACAGGAGACCACACAATAGTGCTGGGCCCACGTTGGCAATAATCTGCAATAGTAGCATCTCTATTCACCGCAAGCACATAAAGAGAGGGGAAGGTATCTCGTAGAGGACCCTCCGTACACCAACGGTCATGCCAAAACAAAATAGAAGAACCAACACCGGCCTTGAAGGGAAAATGATGGAAAAATCTTCCCCATCCTTTTTGAATGAATCTCCATAAACTTTGCCCATAAACACCACTTGGTTTGGAGGGATACCATCCAAAACCATTATCCCCATATTTGCTCCTAATCACCCGTCTCCACAGGCTATCCTTCTCATTCATGTATCTCCACAACCACTTGCCTAGCAATGCTTCATTGAAGAGTCTAAAATCTCTAACACCCAATCCCCCTTCCGGTATGGGATTCTTGATAATATTCCATCTAACAAAATGAAATTTGAAATCACTACCAAAAGACCCCCAAAGGAATTTTCTCTGAATAGCTTCCAACTTATTAGCCACTGAGACTGGTAAAGGGAACAGTGAGAGAAAGTAAGCTGGAATGCTCGATAAAATACTTTTAGTAAGTGTCAGTCACCCCCCTTTGGAAAGATATTTTCATTTCCACCCAGATAGTCTTCTCTCAAAACGCTCGACCACAGGTTCCCAAATGGATTTATCCTTAAATTTTGCACCAAGAGGGAGACCAAGATAGGATGTTGGAAAAGAATCAATAGAGCATCCTAGAATCCCTGCAAGCAATTGAAAATTGTCCACTTGCCCAATTGGTAAGATAGAGCTCTTTGACAAATTGACTCTTAGCCCAGACACCGCCTCAAACCAAACAAGAATGCCATGCAAGTTCACTATTTGCTCGCAATCATCATCACAGAAGATAATCGTATCATCAGCAAAGAGTAGGTGGGAGATATCAGTGGCAGATTCATTAGATCAGCCTACCGAGAAGGTGCAAAAAGGAAGATTGGCAAGCAGACGGAAGATAATGTCATGTCCAAAAACGTGCACAAAGGAGTGAGCTATTCCCATGCCAATCTTCCTCTTCCTTTTCCATTCTTTTTTCTCCCATTCTCGGCCTCCCTCAGTTACAAAAATCAGACAAGTAAATACTCTATTCCCATGAGATACCAATCTTACATACCATAGTTTACAGAGAGCTAGGAATCTCCTTTATTCACTTCAAGATTCAATGAAAAAAATTGCATCCTTGTCTTTTTGAAAGTTCTCTTAGATTTGCCTTTATTTGGTTCAGTGTTTCACCTGAAAAAAGCTACACCACTATACCTGGGTTCATCTGAGGACAAAGTCCACATGTCCTTAATTTTTCCCCAGCATGAATCAGACACTCCAATATGCACCCATGTCTAATAGCCTATACCCAAGTCCAAGTAATATGAACATAAACTTATTCGAGTAGTTAAGGAAAAAATACAAGCCATATTTTTCCAAGTTCCAATGATCATTCACAGAATACAGCTCAAATTAAAGCAAGAGGCATGTCCCAAAACGAAAAGATGTGGATATGATTCTATCAACATCATTTGCACAAATGCTGTTAAAAAAATTTTAACCAATATAAAGAGACCTTTCAGAGAAAGAGCAACTAAAGGCAAATGATAGCACGAAAGAAAAAATTCAAGAGGAAAAAGCATTACCGCTCGAAGCTGTTGAACAGCCTTGTAAAGGGCCTTTTTAGGTACACATATCACTATGGCATAGTAATCAGCTAACACTTTCCCATCCTTTTTGCAGAAAACAGGACTAACAGTGGGACCCTGCACGAAATCACCAAGAGCTTTGAGAAGGCTGTAATTTCATAATGTTCACATGTGTCTGCGTGTGTTTACTGATGAATACATTTGTTAGCAATGGTTAACAAATCATAGATTTTTAGTCACATCTTTCAATAGCCATAGTAGAGAATCACGGCTGGTGATAGGATAAGTGCAAAACATAACCTGCAGCCCGGATAAAGATGCTTGGCTCAGGATTCGTTCAGCAACTTCCTCAGCACTGCTCCCCCTCATGTTTGCAGTGACCTGACATGACATGTAATATCAAAGAAGTGCCAACAAAAATAAAAGGCTCACGTCTCAGAAGAGTATATTGCGCACCGTAAACTGACCAACTGCCCTCAAGTGCGCCTCAAATCTTTCTAACATCTCATGGGTTATGTCCAGAACACCTTCACGACAGGTTAATGATTTCCTGCTTCCAACGAGCACAGCCTAAAAATTATGCATCTTTAGCCACGAAGCTTGTGGGGTCACAGAGATGCGCACTTGAAATATTGCAAGAAAGCACAAATATTGCCTAATCCCAAAAAGCTACGAGGCAGAAGATAATACCTGACTTTGCAACACAACACCACCTTCAATTTCTTTTAAATTGTTCTCTTTCAAAGTTGTCCCACTACTTACAAGGTCCAATATCGCATCAGCTATGCCCATCTGATAAAAAAAGGATGTTAAAAAACCTTGCTATTGTTAAATAGCTAATGGGAAATCACGGTGCTAGTCATTATCTTACCACACAATCCAGATATGTTAAACAGCTCCGTTTAGAATAAATAGTTAATTGCATGGATAGTTAAACACCAACTAGAGAAACATTCTCAGGGTCACAATTAGAAATGCAACCTCACAACTATGCAACCATGCAGACACAAGTTACAGCATATTCCAGTCAAACATAGACAGCTTTTCGTGGTGCATCTTTGTCAACTTTTATATAGGAAAAACAAAGCTGCTAAGCAGGAACTGAATTCTTATCTCAGACGAACAGCTCATGTTCTCAAGCCATTTTTCCATGCACTTTGTCAAACTGTGCATTATTCTTGTAACAACTGATTCAAAACTTCAAATACCAAGGGCAAACTTACAAGATATATTCAGACCAGTGCAAATCTTGACTTCTTGTACAGTTAAAGCTACTGAAGTATTCCCTTGAATATTTCTCAGGGACTAGTATCATGGGAAAAAGAGACATTTCACTTTGACCAAAGAAATCTTACAGCAGGGGCAGCCTCTAGTGCTCCATCAGCAGTTGAAAAGGTGACATGCTTCAGTCCGTTCTCCTTCATGAACTTCGGACCCAGCTGTAAATGAGAGAGACAATTTAGTCTGGACTGCATGAAAGACTTCAAATAACTCAGAAATGCCCCCCCCCCCCCAAAAAAAAAAAACCCAAAAAAACAAATTAAAAAAAAGAGAGGAAAGGAAAAAGAAACCCCAAAAAAAAAGAACAGGGGTGTAAAATAAACGCCCATGAAAAAAAATAAAGAGAAAGTTATCATACATAAGTGAAACCTGTAGCAACTCGAAGAGGTCTCTCAGCTGTCCATTGAGGCATTTCAGCAAGCTCCTTGATAGAATTTATGTTCTCAAAAATGCCATATTTTGGGATCTGCAAACCAGTAATCAGACACCTTGTTACGTAACATTTTGTAAGGATGCTCATCCAAATAGGAGAACAAGAAGAAACTTACCGCAAACGATAAGTGGCACTGCCCGTAATCGAGGTCATCATGAACAATAACAAGATCATTACTTCCCTGTAACAAATGATTCTGATCATCAGACAGTTAAAACATGGTTCAGACTTTCCGTCTGAAACCACGGTATACAAATACATCTAAATCAAGAATCTTCTTAACACATCCAATGCTGAGTGTGGCGTGTTGCAATGTCTTTATGTTCCCGAAGGAATGTATTAAAAGAAATTTAAGAAGACTCGTTCAAAGTCACAACAATCCTCATTCAAAACAACCGGAATACCTAGATGCCCCATAACTAACAAACCCATTAATTTGCCCATGACAACCGCGTCTTAGAAAAATTAAAAAAATAAAAGCATACAACAGTTGGAAAACAAAAAAACCAAAAAAAAAAAAAAACTCTTGTGGTCTTAGTAGTAATGAGATCATTGAAAAGACACCAAGTCACCCATGTAATAGATAGATGTCAACAAAAGATAGACATTTCATCCATGCGATCTCCATAGATAGCACAAAGCCCAATCTAAATTCAGAAGAAAAAAAGAAAAGAAGAAACTGCTTCAAGCATACCATGGTCCTATGCAGTCTAGGCTGCTAGAACCCCCCCCCCCCCCAAGGAGACCACCAAATCTCTTTTTTGTTTTTTTGGGTTGGTTCAACAAAACATAACACTTCGCATGGAGAAGTCGGTCAATGCCATATATATAGCTACCTTACCCCTACAAGCAGAGATACTGTGTCGAACTCTCCATACAACACAAGAATATTACAACTTTGGAAAGCTGAATTTGACAAATTAAAATTAGTGAAAACCAAATTAAAAAGAAGAAGAAAAAACATTTGCAATGGAGAGAAATGTGTTGGAAGTGGGAACCAGGAAGGAGCAGAAATTTAAGGGGGGGGGAATCCAATATGCCGCGCCAAATAACATGCAACTAAAATAGGAGGAAAGGAACAGTGAGTGAGAGTGGCAAAGGACTGCCAAGGTACCGTGCCCCATGCGAATCCTAGATTCCCACAAAGTCCTATTGACATCAATTTCCACAAAGAGGCTGAGTGGGCCACATCACGCTTCATGACCTCATTAAGATTCATCCTAGGTCTGTTCCTCCGCCACTTTGATTCCCATGATAGCTATCTTCCCAACCTCACCACTGGGGCATCTACATGTCTTCTCCTAACATGCCAAGACTGTCTAACTTTTGTTTGCCTACATGTTTTCATCAATTGGACCACTCCTTTTTATTTTCAATCTCATCATTTCTTATTTTATCTTTTTTCCATTATGGCTGCGGATCCAACACAATATTCTCATCTATATTCTATGCGACTATCATCTACTTAGCCTATACTAGCTTGATTGTCCACCAGGCCCAGCACTGAGCATCATATGACATTGCAAGCCTCATAGCCATCCAGTAGAACCTTTAATTTTAATTGGTGTTCCCGTGTTACACATGATCCCAAAGGCACACCTTGATTTTTGCCACCTTAGTTGGGTACATTATGTGATATCTCTTTCAGTTACCCCCCTTCTTTGAATGAATAACCTGGCATTTGAAGTTATCTTTCTTCTATATACACCAATTTTCACCTTGACAACTAGGAGACTCAGTCTCCATCAAACTTACACTATAAGTACCCACTCTTAATACTTCTCAATCTAAAACCCTTAAGAGATACAAAGGTACTTCCAAACTTCCAACTTGTTGATGCCCTCCCTGGTTTTGGGCACCAAATCCCATATAAAAACATTTACTAAGATACACCAAGCTGAATTGTGCTCATGAGTTCATATGTAAACCCTACAAACGGTTAATGGCCAAAGGGAGCTCCTGGAGCAGCCTGTCAACAAATAGCGGTAGTCCAATTGGCAAGAGAAAGGAATTACAGGTGGTAAGACATAAGAGGGAAGACACAAAACTATGAATGATATTGTTCTCCCTAGAAGTCACATAACTAACAGCAACAACAATGACCATGCCCACGTGGGTCTCATCTCAGCAAAGGCCCCATAGATCAAGATTTTGGCAAGACTACACCCAACAAAGAGACTAATTCCAAAAGACTGACAAAAAAATAAAAACAAAAATTTGGAGAACACTTTTTGTTTTTAAAAAATTTTAAAAATTGTAAGAAAGCTAATAGCAATATTAGATAATAATAACAAGTAACACCAAATAACATCATAGGAAAATCAAGTGAAATTAAAGAAAAATAATAACCAGAATCAAAACATGATCAACGTTTTAATGTACTAATTCCTACTAGAGTTTAACATGCAAGTTGGCCTGAGCTGAATCACCTGTCCATACTCGCACAGAGTATCTAATCCCACCATACCAAGGTCCAAATCGCCAGATAGCAACTTCTTCACAATATCTTTAGGCCGCTGAAACCACACTTCCAAATTTGACAACTAAACAGAAGACAGAGAGAGAACAACAAGATTAGCTGAGTAAGATGATATTTTCCAAATTGACTAGCACTTACCTCCATCCTCATTTGGACTTGAAAAAAAAAAAAAAGAGAGAAAAAGCTAATATAGTTGAAGGGAAGACTCATTTAGACTTTAGACATAATATCTCAGAAACCAGAAAGTGCATAAAATCTGACAAGAAGTTAAGAATAAATCCCCCCCCCCCAAAAAAAAAAAACCACAGGGGAAAATGGAAAATGAAATCAAGTGGAGTTGAATGCCCAATGCAACGATAGATGGATGATTTTCCTGTAAAAGCAACATGAAATAAGCTCATAAATAGAAGTTCCATGATTGTCCAGAATACATCTTACTCATGAAGATCAGAGAAAGCACTTACACATCATCAATACCAACAACAGTACTTACACATTTTCAAACTTTCAACAATGAAATCAGTCAACTCACTAATGCTCTTAAAGCACCTCAAGAGTCAAGGGTAGTGTGAGAGTTATTTAAAAAAAAAAAAAAATGCAATTGATCAATGCTCTCTAGCCACAGATAACAAATTATAACAACATAAAGAAAAGCGCATAACATCAATCACATGGAAATTGTAATTTAATACAATTAAGTGATATTATCTTTCAAGAAAAATTCTTCATATGTGGGTCTCTTGGAATCGGCCTCTCTGTGGGCGGAGAAGTTTGGAGAGGTAAGGTTGTCGACATCTAGATCTCCCCAGACCCGTGAAAGCAGGACCTACACTAGGAGAAGTTGTTGTAAGTGATATTATCAATTTCCATTGAATTAGATTATTGCTCCTTAGGAAGCCAGGGTTAGAATTAAACTTGCCATCAATTTTATTAGTAAGAGAATATTTATTTGAAAACATATCGACATTTTCTTATTTATATTATGAAACTGAGGATTGATTGCTGCATTCCTATTGGACCCTTCTTTCAATTAGAAATCAACCCTCATCAAATCCCTTTCATTCATCATGGTAGAACCACTTCAAACTCCTTGTCTTTTTTCGGTTAACATTTCATTGTGTTTTTATAGAACACTTATCCTACAAACTTTATTGTATGATATCTAAACAATGACTTCTGTTTTTATGGTTCTTTCGGCATTTAGAAAGTCACCTCTTTGGGACCAACTTTGAGTTTCAATTACCTTCATCAACAATTATAGAGTTGTTATCGTAGAGCAATCCGTACCAACCTCCACCACATTCTCACCATAGTCACTCATCTCCATCAACCCTAATTTTCTCCAGAACGCAATTTCATTTCCCCAATTCTAATGACCAAAATTTTTTAATCTACCACTCATCCACTAAACTTACTCAAAATCCAACCATAGATTGTCCATAGCGGATAATTATCGGTCATGAATTTTATGGTTTAAATTCTTTATTTTTATTAGGCGACTACATGCTTGGGATTTGTTGTCCACTTATGGAAATAAAGGTACTCATCAAACTACCAATGTAGGGTACTATAAAGCAACACATCTTTGTTTCGATGATTCCTTAACTTGAGGATACTGTGGTCTCCCTTCCCAATACATGACTGAGTTAGCTTTTGAGTTGGAGGTGATCTGGAGCACAAGAAGTCAACCATTGCTAAGCGAGATCAAGGAAAGCAAGTACTATTGCCTCACATCCAAGCTATATGCCCTAAGTTGAATCAAGTACTGGCCTAGACAGTGCCTTCCTTGGTGATTCCAAGGCATCTTATGGGCAAGTTCTAATTTTTTGAACTCTTTAAGATGTCTACTTTTGAGTAAGCAAGTCAGCAAGTCACTATTTGTCTACGTCCAAAGTATTAACATCTTAAAGTGTCTAACCATGCAAACAAATCTAGACTAAATGCAGTTCTTGAATATGATATAATTAGCACAAATAAGTGTCTAAACAGGCCATTAGCGCTAACTTTGCAATGGTTTATGTTGTTCCTTAGAGTTTAAAAGTTTCTTTACTACTTCCCTTAAGGCCTGGGATGTTTATCAATACTACCATATGAAAAGTTGCAGCTTTGAAGCCAATTTGTCCATTAATTCAAGAGAAAGAACTCTAGCTTGCTTCCTATTCACTAGCCGTAAAACGACACCTACACCAGCCTTTTTTTCCCCTCTCCCATGTGCAAATGGACTCCTAAGTACGTTTTACTTATATTTAAAGTTTTAAACATGTACTTGATGTATTTGCACCTCGTATTGGCTAGACTCATTGCTATAATTAGCTTAGCTAACCTTTCAATTTGTAATTAACTTTGTTTAAGCTTGATTAAAGGTTTCCTAAGCATGAAGATACTTTGACTTGTTGGAAAGCTTGAACGAAATATAAATTCTCTTTAGCTAGTTTGTACTTCATTACTCCATAAATGAAAAGCTTGGCAAAGATGCTGCAAAACTCTCTCTCTCTCTCTCTCTCTCTCTCTAATACCTCATTAAACAAACCAAATTGGCTGGTTAGTTTGGATGGTTTCCTTTAATCTAAATATGGTGGAATGGCCTCTAGGATTTAGACTGGTGATTACTCCTTAGCTTGGGTGCTGGCTGAGCCTTTGTCCCTTGCACTCATCCCTTGCATATCCCCTAGTCTTTCTTCAATACCAGTTGATGCGGTCCAAGCTAACCTAAGCTAACTTAACTTCTTGTTCTTTAATGTGGGGAAAGGCTAAAGAAACAAAACATGTATTTCTGAGGTTTCATGGTTCTAAACAACTAAAATGAATCTAGAAATGATTCAAATCTTTAGATCTAAAGTGCTTCTTGTATTCAAGCACAAATCTTGAAAGCTAGAGCGAGTAATATTTTTTTGGAACTACAACTCCATTCAAGAGAAGGCCGATCTTTTAACATCAAGAGGACCGCAACAACCAAAAGATCCGAACTTGAAAATGGAAAGCAAACAAAAGACAACAAACAAATGGAAAAACTTTATCTCTCCAATAAAGGCTAGGCTACCAATGGATTGAACAAGAAGCTAGTCCATTCACTCAAGTCAAGGAAATCCTCTCAAGGATTCCACATAAAGGACAATACACCAACGGAATGACCAAAAAATTATCCCAAGCTCCCTAATTCTCTTTGTGGGTTTCCGATTGAAAGGGAAAAACCAAAGAGAATGCAAAGAAAGAAAAGGGATGTGACTTGTGACATATGACTCACTCAAGCTTGGGATATGATTTGAGATGAGCTCACTCAAATCTAAGATCTCACCATCACATCTCTTAAAGGCTAAGCCAACTAAGAAGTGAATAAAGGGGCAACTCGAACTCGCCACCCATATCGGCATAGAGAAGGAGATTCTAAAGAGGTTTGAATGCAAAGCCTTTCACTTCATTCATCCATGGCTGCAAAATGCTTTGAAAATCGAGTAAGGCCTATTTATAGAGAAGTTAGCCTTCTTCTTGAAGTTAAGACAATTCCTTTAAGTTGAGGGAGGCTAAAACACAATTAAAGTTAACTTTAAATAGAGAACATGATTAGCCTAGCCAAATACATAGAAAGCACAAGCTAATACAAGGTGCAAATTGAACTAACCACAAGCTTAACATAAGTAATCATAATTACAGCTTGTGTTGTTTACAATTAGTAGAAATTGCTTTAAGGATAATACAAACCACCAACAAGCCTGTCTAGCATGCTTTGCCCTTATTCACACACTACCTGGTCACCCATCCCAAGAGTAATTCACAGCAACCACCCTCAACTATGGAACTCTTAAAATATGGGCTTCTTGAAAAGGAATGCGCACTCTTAGTGATATAAGTGATCATATCAAATCCTTTAAGCTTCATTTCTAACATGTACAATGGTATTCTTGAATCATTTGACAAGTTCGGTTCAAAACTACAATATTTCACATGAAAGTGTTGGTGAACGTCCAAGGCTTTAAGGAAACCACACACCTCTAAACCCCAACGAGCAAAAGAAACCATCGCAAAGTCAAAGCAAACATATTCTAACAATCTATCTAGACATTGATTTTGTGTTAGGTATATCACCTTCATGAACTGCATTTAGCCTCGATTTCTTGGTATGGTATTTACGATGTTGACCAAGAACGCAACCAAGAAAATTGGCCCAAAATCAAGTTTTGGTAGGAAAACTAACTCAATCTCTAAAACTGGGCATACGGACAGGTTGTTGTTTGGGTCTAATTAAGCAAAATACCTTGGACTTAGGCAAAAAGTGACTTGATCACTCAACAGTAGATATCTAAAGAAGTCCAACAAAGGACTCGCCCCTAAGATGCCTTGGAATCACTAAAGAAACATTGTCTAAAAGACTAAAATAGCACTCAACTCGAGCCTGACAAGGTAAAAATAGCTTGGATTTGAACCATTAAAACTTGGTTACCTTGACCTCCCTTAGAAATGAGAGCACCATGATGTTGACATGGGTTAGACAAGTTTGGAAGGTACCTTGCTCCGCATCAGGAATTGATAAAGAATTCCATAGATTTGTTGCTAAAATTTAGGGAAAAGCATTGGTACCAATGAGACAAAGGAAAAGAGGAAGAAGGTTGATATTCGTAATCTAGAGAATCAACACCACAACCAGAGGTCATTATTGAAGATTCTAGACCTAATGACACTCATGAAGAAGCATAGGATAGGGTTTTTTTTTGGTTCCTTCCCCTTTTTCTAAAGGGTGTTCATTACTACTTTTAAAGTCCCAGTTGATCTTCTTCATGACGACACCAACACACAACCTGGAGATGAAAATGGTGTATTGGAAAACCACCTGTTTTTATCCATCAACAAAAAGGTCTAAGCTTCTTCATAAGCCTACTATGAATGAACTTCAAGGATTTGTTAAATGGTTAAATTAAAAAAGCCCGGGTGCAAAAAAGCGCAAAGGATCCTGGGGCCCGGAGCGCAGCCTTCGAGGCAAAGGTGCAGGCTTTTCAAGTGAGAGGCACACTTGAGCTATAAAATACTCCAAAATCATTCCCAAACCATATTTCTTTGAAAATAAGCTAGATAATGACATCAAGGGATTAAACATCAAGATAACCACAGATAACATTCAAATAGTCATAAAACATGACAACATAACATCATAGTGTCTCCAAGCACATACCACAAGATAGCAGAAGTCTTAAAAGACACAAAGTAGCATACCACATAAGGAAAGCATAAAACACATAGCACACAAAGCAAAGTAGCTCATAAATTGCTCTAAAGGTGAGTACGTATTCTCATCATCATCATCTAACACCACATGCTCCGCATCTTCATCATCATCCGCCAACTCAACATCATCTCCAATATCATCAACCTCTTCCTCTTCAAATCCCTCTTCCTCTTCCTCTTCAAACAATTGAGTACAAGCTCAGAAGATTTAGAACCAGAGGCATAAGCGGGAGCTTTTCCTTTGTCCCTTGCTGAAATTCTAGTGGTGCTAGTGCTTGTTGGTCCTCTACGCCTAGAAATTATGTTTATTAGTTTCAACTTGTTTACCATACTTCCTTTCTGGATCTAAAGGTCTATAGGAGATCGAACCCGTGGTAGTACCGGATGTATCATCCATTCAAACCAAGAATCAACACCACAAATGAGTTCACTACAATTTTCAACAACCCCCCCAAAAAAAAAAAAAACCACCAATTAGACACAGCAATATATAATTAAAAGTTTAAAACATACAACATTAAAATCAAATTGAAAGCTTGAGACCTTCACTATGAAAGAAGGTATAATTAAGCCTTATGAAGTCTGAAGTCGAAGGGGACAGGGGCAAAAGTGGGGAGGGGGATAAGACAAGTAAAATTGGCCCGATTAACTGCTGCCAGGCAGAGAGGCCCAACTGCCCAGATGGGTCGACAGAGAAGAGGCGGGATTTATCAGTTGGAGAGAGAGAGAGAAAGAAGAGAAGAAAAGAAGATGGTCTGGGTTAGCACTGTAGCAGCCACCCGAGCAGCGTTTTCGACACCTTGAAGCAAAACAAAAAAAACGCAAAGAAGGGAGAAGAAAACCACTTCCATGGCTATCGAACCCCAGAGAAGAAGGGCATGACGAAGATGATGATGGAAATATGAAGCAGAAAGGAGCAAGAAACACTTACCTCAGGCTAGGGTTAGGGTTTGCACTGGAACGAAGAAAGAGGAAGGAGAAAGGAGCCACTAAGCTCACCAGCCACAGCAGACAGCTCGAAAGCGGCTTGAATGAGGTAAGAAGCAGTCGAGGCCCATGAAATTCTCCCTTCTAATTTTTTTTCCTTTTCTTTCCTCGAACGGCAAATTAAGATCCATTAGGTACACGAAGCACGCGCCTCGCACGACCCAGAAGCCCAAAACAGCCCCAAAAAGCCCACGCTTAAAGCATGGGCTAGGCCTGACCCATTCCAAGCGCAATGATGTGGGCTTCGGGCTTTTGTGCGCCTAGGGGCGCGCTTTTTTAAACATAGGTTAAATGCTTCAGTGGATTACTTCACACATGTATTTTTCAACTCCTCCTAATCCAAAAGCCACAATCTCTGCCCCTTACATCGTAACTGAGTTACTGAGCCAAATGTTAGCCACACATGGATGGTCAATTCCAAGTTCTTGATTTTTTTTTTTCATTAAAACTCCTGGTCGAGTTTTTTTCTAAATGGGGAAGAATGATGCCGTTTTTAAAAAAAACAAAGTTAAGATATTTTTGATTTACGGTATAAATAATAAATTCATTAGTTTTGGGAAATAAGTGTATTTTCACATTTTACATTATTTTTGGACTTTATTTTAGGGCTATTTTTTAGGATAATATACATTAAAATATAAGTCATATTAGGAATAGCAAAGTAGTATTTAGGTATATTAGGTTACTAATTCTTGTTAGGTGTTTTTAGGCTATAAGTACCCTTTAATGTTGTTTTATTTTTAGCGTTGGATATGAAATAAAATTGAATGTTTGGCTTTGAAGTGGATCACCATCAAATAGGCACAACATGATGAAGCAGCAAATAGCTAAATCATACATGGAGTCATGGACACTTAAATAAGCATCTCAAGGATGCTTCTGAGCACCTTAATGATGCTAGCATCATTTATTATGTCGGTTCCTTTGACATTCATGCAACCAGCTTTGTTAACCTGAAAGGTGTTCCTCTAGTGCTATGCCAAGATGCACTCATTTAGGTGTTCTATGAAATACTTTCTGGTCATCAAAAAAGTCGATAGCTATTGTAAACATGACCACCAGAATGAAAGCACCCACATATGGGTGCATTCACGTTCTGTAAAATCCATAGAACCACACATGGCCACAGCATAGAATTGCTCCTAACATCACAGCTACACCAGCTCCTGTTGTAGCAGTAACGTGACTTACTGCAACAGTTACGAGCCATGGTCTAACGACCCAACAAAAACATTGTAGTGGGCCTAAAAGCCTAGAAAGGAGAAAACCTTGATATTAAGGTAGTCATCTTTCACTACTACAGACACAAATGTTATTCGTGCACAAACCAGCTCCTTAAATGGGTAGAAAGCCACTAAGCAGCAAGCGCTTACAGCAGTAGTAAAGACAAGAATATTGTTTCACAAGACCACGAGGGTGGAGAGCGGCACAATAATCCTATTGTAGCCAAATCAGATCATAAATTCACAGCATTTAAAGGCCTAGAAGGCTATATGTCATGGTAGCTTTGATAAGCATACTCTTCCAGAAATGAGCCAGCACAAAACAAACCCCAAAAAAAAAAAAAAAAAGGCGACACCAACAGGCGGTCAGCACAAACATAGGCTTGTCAATTTTTTTAGGCTTAGACAACACTCAACACCTCACAAATTAAATCCTTATTCAAACGGTAAATATCAAAACTTATCCAACCATCAACCATCACAATTAATACTTTGAGGGCTTGTTCTAGAATGTAAAGCTTCACCGGTTGTCTAGTCCATTAAAAGTTTTTGAGCTTTTCACCAAAAATTTCACGACTACCCTAAAAATTTCCAAGTAAATCCAACCATATTAGATGAAGTGAACAGTAACTAAAGTCATATATAACATCATGCCTTTTTGTTCTTCATACTTTTACCTTAAGCTTCCTCTTTTCAGTAGCAAGTAGCAAGATCTTCGTTTGAAACAAGCAAGGTTCCTAGATCATTGACATTCCAAAAAAGGACTCCAAGTTCATCTGCCAGAAGTTATCAACTTCTCTTCCATCAGAAACTGTCTCTTAGCAAGCTGAAGTTATAACAAACCCACTTCAATTCTTCCACCCATTATAAAACTAACAATGGCCTTAGCAACCCAAGCACCTAACCCTCAATGAGTATAACAGCACAGAAAAATTCTTCCAACCAATCACTTTTCCCTCCCAATGATAAAGGAGTGTTGCAGCTAAGAATCAAACGAAATGATAAATATAGGCCAAGCAAAAGCAAGTAAACTCTAGCCAGAATCTATTCTAGCAATATATGGATTGCCAGCAACAAGTTTTTTCTTCCATCATTGTAGAATCCAAAGCATAAGCTTTGAACCTATTTGAAAGGTTCGAGAAATTAAACTCCCAATTTGTGGAATAAAAAAATGCAAGAAGAATACAAGAACACAAACCTGAGGTATTTGCGCAACATATTGCCGAGGATTCACTTGCTTGACGGACAATTGACAATCCTGAGAATCAAACTCTCAACCACAGAATCGGAAACATGCAAAAACCAAACATCGAGAGATTGTTAGAGAGAAGAGAGAGAGAGAGAGAGAGAGAGAGAGAGAGAGAGAGAGAGACCTTGAGAAGGTCGAGCGTGTCAGAAGCCATGCGGCCTTTACTAGGCAATCCAAGACGAACTTCTGAGCGCTGAGGAACCCTAAGATCGGCATTGCCGTTGACGACGCTCATCGGCATGGAAGACGTCTGGCAACAAGCATACACTTTGACTTTCACCAAAGAAAACGAGCAAATCGTACTCGTAGCAGAAGAAGACGACCAATAAGGAAAGGAATGAGGATATGCGGAAAGAGAAGGCCACTGTTGAAGAAACGTAGTCTGCAGCATCGCCATTGTTGAGGAGCTTGAAGCTTTCTCTCTCCACAGTTGCTAGAGCGAGGTAGGTATGTGTGGAAAAGAGGGGAGGGAGGGAGGGAGAAAGAGCGAGAGGCCGGCGCGCTAAGTACGGAGACTTTTTGAGACAGTCCGCTTGCGTGTCTGCCTTTTGATGGTACGCAAGAGGCGTTAACTATTGTCCGCAATCTGTATGCGATGTGACACTCCAGTCCCCACTTTCTCTATCTCTGAATTTGGGATTAAAATTTGGAGACTAAAAACGTCAAGTGTGTGCCTCCCTTTGGATTTCGAACCGTTTCTGTGGATGAAGATTGAAGACCGTCACTTGCTTTGCTTTGAGCAGAAACAAGATTCCCTGTAGGGCAAAGGTCGAGCCCACTCAAAATTGGTGTTAAAAAGAGGGATTGTTTTCTAAAGTGTCCATAAAATTAAGATAATTTCTTTATTATATGATAAATCAATAGAATGTAATTTGATTTGATTCTATTTCTTTGTTAGGATTGGATTCTCTATACTCGGTGACAAATGCCTCTATTTTGATTTATTTTAATTTTTACTGCTTTCTTATGCCACCGGAAAATATTTTGTATTGAGATGATGATGATGATGATAATGGTGTTTTAGCTTAATTTCGTTATTAATTTTGATAATTGGTCTATTTTTGGTAGTAGTTGGGAGAATTATTTTTTTATATATGAATGTATGCAAGGGGATCTTTATTCTTCTAGTGGCTTTTGACCCTTTGAAAATACATTTTTAGGAAGTATTTAATATGATAATATTATTGTGCCGATTCTAATTTACAGAGGTTAAGATTTAAGAGCATTTAACTTTTTTTTCCTGAAAGGGAAAGATGCATAGGGCATTCATTCAATGCGTAATTTTTCCATCAAATCGTAAGAGGAGATGTCGGGTGGACACATACCAACAACCCAAACCTTCGCGTCGCCCCACCCCTTGGCGAGTTAATCCTAGTTAGAGTATAGGCTATAGAGTTCTGACCTCTTTTCACACGATACCGAAGACAAAGGTCAAAAGTATTGCGCGCTGAAAATAAATCTTCCAATCCAAATCAAAATCGCTAAGGAGACACACTAAGTTCTCTCTAATAATCAATGAAGGTCATGGGGGTGGCAATGGGGCGGGTACGGGGTAGGTTGAGTCGTACCTGCATCCATACCTATTTTCAAAAATCGTACTCTTACTTACACCCATATCCAACGGGTATTAAAAAATAAAACTCATACTCATACCTATCGGGTTTTGCGAATTTGCGAGTTTTATATTTTGGGAATATATAAAAATGTAAAATCAAGCACATTATTGACTAACTTTTTGCTACAAGGTTTAGATTGGACTTGAATTGGAAAACCAAAATATTTTTTTTGTCTTATTATAAAAACGGGTACGAATAAGGTGTGGGTCTGGGGTAGGTGAGGGCTATACCCATACCCATACCCATACCCAACCTATTTTGCAATACTCATCCCATAACTATTTAAAACCATTTTCACCACCCATTTGGGTTTAAAATGGGACAAGTTTTGCGGATTTTAAATGAATACGGGTTTGATTGTCATTCTTATGAAGGACAGCTCGATTCTAACATAATTCTCTTGAAGCCAAACCTAGAAGCAAACTTAGCCCCAAAAAAAGTGGCCTTAGGCTCTGCTGCTTGGGGTGTCAAATATGCCTGGACCCTCCCTACCGCCGTTACCATCACATTATCATCTCCATGTCTAATGACCACCGGTAATCCAACCCAAGCTTCATAAGGAAAAAAAGGCATCTGCATCCACCTTGCAAAGCCCATATGTCGGAGATATGCATCGAGGCGCCATCACCAAATCTGCAGAGCCCTGAGTATGTGTCTTCTTCACCCTGAGCCAATTGATATCCTTAATAAGCTTTTGTACCCTTTCCCTTAGAACCAATGCTGGACAAGCTTTTCGATTGAGGTCATTTTCATTCCACTCGTGCCAACATGTCCGACCATGATAGTTGTCTCTTAGAGGACCTCCTCTCACAAGCTTTTAAATTACAGCTTCAAGAAATCCTTCTCCCCACTTGCTATAATCGCCAACTCATTTACCTCACGTAAGTCCAATTCCTAAAAAGCCTCCAACCTATCACAACAAAAGAGAGCATACATAATATCTTCGTCTGCCTTGCTGCATCTAGTACACATAGGTGAATCTCTTACATGTCAGTAATGAAGACAGCCATTAGTGGCCAACATCTAGAAGTAAAGTCTTCAAAGAAACTAGTTAACCTTTGGAATAACTTTCAGATTTTATACTTTTTGTCAAATCTCGTCAAATGAGTTCAAAGGTAATGAACAACCAAGCAAATATGAGTATGAACACAAAACACCCTATCCTAAATTAAACTCCCCGTCATATGATTCTAAACCTTTCTCTAAAGGGAACATTTTTTGTAGCTCTAGCATCCCTCTCATTGAACATGGCATCAACTGGGTTATAATTCCACATTGGTTCATTCAATAAGAGAAAGTCCTTGACAAGCTAAACCTCATTGTTAGTGGGGGTACACATCATCTTCATTCCATCCACATCCACTACCCAGTTGTCCTCCCTATTCTCACAAGGTTTCCATCACCGACTCTCCAAATTAAACCTTCCTTCAACAAAACCTTTGCTCCCTAAATAGATCTTTAGGACAAGCTTGAATATACCCCAAGGATATTCAAGGATGCCCTCTTTTAGAAAATACTTGCCCTTGAAATCTAACCTAAAAGAAAGTCAAATTCATTGAAAAGTCTCCAACTTGCTTTGTAAGTAAAGCCTCACTGAAGATGTGGAGATCCCTAAATCGCATACTACCTAGACATTTGCAATTATAGAGAGAGATCTAGTTTTTTCCAATACAGCCCTCTGCTATTGGGCTGGCGGCCCTACTAAAAGCACGCAAAGAGCCTATGAATATCATCAATCAATGTGCTAGGTAACTGAAAAATGTCCATCAAATAAGTAGGAATTTCTTGAGCCGTCGCCTTGATAAGAACCTTCTTGCCATCTCTGGATAAAAGACTTTCCTTTCGACCATTCAACTTCTTCTAGATGTGATCCTCAATCACAACAAAGATCTCTTGTTTGGACCTACAAATGAGGTTAGGGGCTCCTAGATTTTCTTCATGAAACTCTCCCTAGATCCTACGAAAACGAGGCTACACTGGCAGTTGTTGTTGTTGTTTAAATATACTATTTGTTGTAATTGATTTTCTAGCCTAATGCTTTGTCAAAATGGTTGAAAACTTCAACTAATTTCAAGCATTCTTCTTGGTTGGATCTTACAAAAAGCAAGCCATCATCAGCAAAGAAAAGATGTAAGATTTTGTGGCCCTCCCTAACTAGTTGTAATACCATGGATAACACCTTCCTTCAATACTTTAGTTATAAGACCTGAGAAAGCCTTAACCACTAGAATAAATAGATATGGTGAGATTGGGCCTCCCTGTTGGAGGCCTCTAGTAGGAGTGACATGACTATTAATGTTCCTCTTAAGAATAAAATCATAAGAAACAATGAACACATACCTCAAGGAAACCCTATTCAGCTAGTCATAAGCCTTGGCCTAGATCAATTTGATACCCACAATCCTTCTTCTCATAGAAGAACTCCTTTTCATGTCATGAAAGGCTTCTAGGATTACAAGTTTGCTTCCAAAACTATTGCTAACAAAAATATTTTTAATTTGTATATTTAGAGTAATAAGTGACATTCAATTATGTGGAGTTTTTGCTTGCCTATATTTGGTATTTATTTTGAATGCTCTCTCTGTCTTGATTGAGCTTACTTTTATTACAATTCAATTATAGCAAGACTTTGATTTTAAACTCTAATTTTTTTTATGAGCAATCAAAATTTTATATTAATGAGACACCAGGGGTGACACCTATATACAAAAGGGGCTAGTAGTACAAAAATCATCATGCTCTCAAACTCTCATGCATAGTTTTATCTATAAAATCAAAAAGAGATATCTTTGTATCACAATTGAGCCACTTAGCTCCAACTATACAACATTCTCAAAAAATCGAGCCCAAAATCTTCAACAGATAAAGCTTTGCCCTTAAAAATTGTGTTAGTTTCACTATTCCAAGTACACCTCCAAATCACCAAAGGAACCAATTTCTAAATATCAAGAAATCAATTCTTGTTTAACCTCCTTCTCCAAGCTACCAATACATCTTTAACATTAGAAGGTTAGACACAACTAATCTCTATCAAGGAATAGACAAGCTAAAGTGAAGTGACCCAATGGTAATGAACAAAGAGGTGGTCAACCAATTCTTCCTCCTCAATGCACCTTGCTCACCTACTAGCTAAATTGAAACTTCTTCTTTTAAATATGTCATATGCGGGAATATTTCCTTTAGAAGTCACCCAAGCTTGGAAACCAACCTTTCATATGAGTTTTAGACTTCCAAATGACATTTGTCTGAAAGTGAGGACAATTTTACCCATGATTAAGCCTATTACAGAGATTCCTAATAGAGAAGGCCCCATTAGGCTCAAAATGCAAAATGGTCTTATCATTACCCTCAACTCGAACATCCACCTTTGCAGATGAAACTAATATATTTAGAAAGCTTTCTTCTTCCCCATCATTTGATCATCTCCAAAAGTACTGTTCCAATAGCACTAAATGCTGTTCCAAGACAATACTTTTTGCACCCTAGCATCTTTCAAACAAGCCATCAGGAAAAAATAAAATCTGGATATTGGTCATTAACAGGTTGCTCCCCATACCAAGAATCATATCAAGCAGCACCCTAGACCCATTTTCACCTCAAGATTTACAAGGGACTTGAAAAGCTCTAGACTTGCAAGTATGGATTTCTCACAAACCACCTCGTGCATGCTCCTCCTATTGCACCATCCAAGATCATCTACTGCATATTTCATTGCAATTACTTTTTTTCAGCAAAGCATCTTCTTTACCAACATACCTCCCAAGCCACTTTGATTGATCATGCGAATAATCCCTAGCCTAAAATCTTGCTCAGGGTGACAAATCTCATCTCAACTAACTTAATGGAAGCCATTATCACGATCATGATTAGACCAAAGGAAGTCTCTCAGGATATTTTCCATTTGACTACACTAGTCAAAATTCTAAAGAAGGACTTGTAATAAATTAGAATAAAATACTTCGCAGCAGAGTCAACCTTGCCCATTTGGATAGCACTATAATGCCTTGGAATCTGTAATTCTTTTATTAATATTTTTAATGCCAAATAAAATCAATGGAAAAGACTAAACAGGTGTTGGTATTTCCCAAGGAAAATACGAGGCTAAACTAGACAGTAACAACATTTATTGAAAATTAACCAAAGTGCTTATACGAAGTTATAGAGATGTAATAATGGAAGAGACACACATTTAAGAAAAATATGAGACTAAAATAATAAATTAGTCTTCAAGGCTCAAAATCTCGTAGGTTCATCTACAAAAGTTAAGATAACTTGCTCTAGAAATGTTAGGGGTTAAGACTAGAGCATAAATATCACACTTTGTATTAAGCTTTTATCATTCACACCACATCTATATACAACCTAATAGCTAAGGTATAAGAAAACATAGTCAATTAGAGTAGCACATATTCCCCAAAAACAAAACACAAATCTTTTTGAAATTCTTGAAAATTCTTTTTTAAATTAACATAGTTTCCCCACCAAAGATCACACAATTAAAAACATAGACATATGTACAAAACAAAAAGACAATTTAAAAATAAAGAGAAGACTCTAAAACTAAAAAATAAAATAATAAAAATAAAATAAACCAATAAAGAGGTACAAAAGAAAATAAAATAAAAAGAGAAGATAGAGAGGAATGATTACACTAAGTCAGGTGCAGAAGTACACCTCAGCCATAGCCTCCTGAAATCTATTTAGATAGAGGATCGTGGAGCATCAACCACTCCATATTAAGATCAAAAATTGCTACTCAAACCATAACCCACTAGTATACAGAGCAACTTATTAAACATGCAAGAACAACTCTCAACCACATAGAAATAGCCAAACTAGAGTAAGTTGGCACCAAAAAGAGTACATCTACTATGTCAATGCAACACAATTGAGGTCCTGTTTCAAGTTGTCAAATTATTGGGCCACAATCATGAAATAAACATACATACTCAAAATTAGCCCACAAATGAGTCATTGCCCTAGCAATTTGATCATCATGAACAAGCTGCCGAGGCAAATTATTGGATCCTAAGTCCTCAAGCCTCTTAATTTTAGTATGCTCAAGAGTTTGGTCTAAATCAAAATCCATGGGTGCAAAAGTCTCAAACTTACAAAAGGTAGACTTAGAGGGCTCAAAAATATAGTCACTAACCATAGGGTCAAAAGAAAATGACTCATATTAACCATAGAAGTCCAAATCAGACCTTTAGTGATATCAAACTCATATGAAAAAGACTCATATTCTACAGAGAAATTATCATCGTTAAATTCTAAACAAGAGGGCTCAACCTCCTCACATGACTCTTGTTCACATAATCTTTCAACTCATTAAAATTAGCATGCTCATATTCATAAGAAATGCTCCCATCTAACTCATTAGCTCTCCCAAGCTCTTCATCCTTCTCAAACTCAAAAGATTAAGTAAAAAGAGCAAGTGAAATGGAAAAACTAGGTCATCCTCAGTAACATCCCTGGGTGCGCTAGGTTCAGGTGTAGGGTCACAAGATAAAGATATATAGAGGTCATTCTCTTATTGTAGGTTAGAAAAAGGCACGCCATCATACAAATTAGGCCTATATTAGATGGAAGACTCAAAATCAGAATAAAGATTGACTGCAGGTTCAAGAGATCCTAAACTAGAGTTAGATTCATGCAAATTATAATCCTCCGTACTTTGATTAAAACTATGAGAATATTTAACAATTTTCGCTTTCATAGTCTCTACCATTTTATTAGTTAATTCGTTTATCGTCTTTTCAAGTCTTCCACATTGAGCTTCAAAATAGTCACGATATGGACAATTACAAGTATCATGATCGGAAGACTCTCAATAAAGCAGGAAACACATAAGAGTAAATGGGCAGTCGTGCGAGTTCTTAAAGTGATCTTGGTGGTGAGGATTAACGTGAAAAGCATATTGGTTATGAGTAGGGTGTCCTAAGGTCCCTCTAACTTGTCCAAACTTATGGGTGTCCCAAACTAATTTTTCAAAGAAACCTCATACCTCATCTTGAGTTTTAACCAACAATCCTCATAAATCTCCACAACACATAGACTCAACATGACCTTAGAATTTAGTATTCAAACGCACAATAATAACCTCACAAATCTCCCGCTTTTCAAAACTTTGGTTCAATTGAGCACGATAGTTATTAAGTTTTTGACAAACAGCACCAAAAGATTCATGCTCCAATTGAGGCAAATTAAAAACTTGCATTCTTAAAACCCTTTTTCTTTGTCCTTTCTTTTTCTTTTTTTTTTGATTTTTGACACAAAAACAGAAAAAGAAAGAAAAATGAAAAAAAACTCAAAAGAAAAATAAATTGCAAATCTAACAAAACTACGAACTTGGAATTGTATACACTCAAAATTCAGGAAAATCAAGTGCAACATGCACAATTTTTTTTCCTCATCTGTCATACCTAAAATAATGCAGAAATATAAAAATAGAAAATTCAAGAAAATTTAAAAATTTGCACCCAAAATAATCCATGAAATTTCAGAAATTTCAGGGAAAAAAAAGCACAAAATAAACGCAAAAAATGAAAACAAAAAACCTAAAAATGAATAAATTGCAAAAACCTGCAAGGTATTCTCAGCTCTAATTTTGACCTGACTACAATAATACTAATTTTATTCTTCCCAGCTTCCATTTTTTCACTTGAATAGAAGGCTAATTAACAAATATAAAATAAAGGCTAACCAAAATAAGAAAAAAAATCAGAAACTAAAAACAAAAAATTAATTGTTTTTCACTTTTTTTTTAAAGAACAACAAAGACTAAAATCCAGTCTAACATAAAATCAAAATTAATAAAATGACTCAATTAACTAAACTAAGGCTCGTCCTACAACCTGATTTCATAGTTGTCATCCCTGACAATGATACCAAAACTTGTAGTGAATTCTGCAAGCATACGGTTTATCACCATGATACTTGAAGGTCTGTCAGGGATGTGTTATGAAGTTAGGTCACAAACTTGCTATCCTAGCATATCAAACTACATTAACAAAAATTAATTAAGAAACACTATAATGCAAAGACCAAATAATGAAATCAAAATCAACTGCCAATAAAGAAAAGAAAAGAAAACTTGACCCTAAATCACATGATAGGAAAAAATAAAACAAAATATGGAATCAAATGAAAACTACAAAAAAAAGAATCAATGTAGTAAAGAAGAACAAACTTGTCAAGGACATGAATCTAGCCACAAAAATTTCCAAAACCAATGCATGACATTAACAAATTAAAAAGAGAAGAAGATGAACCAGAACATCATTCAATTAAAACCCATATCATCAACTATGAACCTAGAACCGAACTTCAACTTAAAAAGATTAAACAGTAAACCAATAAATGAAGAAACAACAACAACAACAACAACACCTCACAGTGTGGGTCCCGCTTTCGTGGGGTCTGGGGAGATCCAGCTGCAGGCAACCTTACCTCTATCTGTGTTCCTACCCATAGAGAGGTTGAATCTAAGAGACCCACGAAAAAGGTTTTGAGAAAAAAAGGTTTAAAGAGGAAAGTGCTTGCGAAGCATTAAAAGAGGAAAATTAGTGCCAAAGAAGCTGAAGCTGAAAGACGCTAAAAGAAAGCAGAAAGAATGTGCCTCAACAATCCACGTTAGGCAGCTACCGTCCCTCCCAGAAAAAAGCGCAACCTGCATACGAGCACGACAGACCCCTACCAGCACTAAGCCACTGCAGCTACTGACAATTACAGAGACGCTTCTCTGCCATCTATGATCCTAATCCTATTCCGTCACAACCTCCTATCCTGAGCCAGGTCCTCCGACAGACCCACTACTTTCAAGTCCTCTCTAATCAGCTCGTCCAAACTCTTCTTCGGCCTACCCCTGCCTCTCTTACCACCGGGAAGATCGATCAACTCACACCTCCTCACAGGGGCGGCCATACTTCTCCTTTTCACGTGGCCGAACCATCGGAGTCTCGATTCCCTCATCTTCTCTTCTATAGGAGCCACTCTAGCTAAGTCCCTGATCATACAATTCCTAACTCTGTCCATTCTCGTAAAACCACACATCCACCTGACCATCCTCATCTCAGCTACCATCAACCTCTGTACCTGCGTCTTTTTTAGAGGCCAACACTCCGATCTATAAAGGACAGCCGGTCTGACTACCATCCGATAAACTTTGCCTTTCAAACCGATAAATGAAATTAGGTTAATTGGAGGAATTATAAGCAGCAAGGGATCAACATCAACCTTTTTTGAATACGTTTCTTAAGTACTTATGTAATATGTCCCTCTAGTATGATATGTACCCAAAACCTTGCATGCATTTACACAAGAGAGACTATCTTGTCTCGCTTAACAACTAGAGCTATCTGCCTAACCTCACTATAATCTTTCCCTTTCATAATTACCGTCTTATGCAAAGTTTCTTTCATTCAACCGCATCCTAATAGTATAAAATCCCGAGAATTTATATTTATAATCCTCAAAGAAGGGTTAAGACGATCCTTAGTCGCTTGAGCTCATGGGTAATATTTTAAGGCAATCATTCATTTAGTTAGGATTCGGGACGAGCCCACTTTTCATTTTGAGCCGAAGCCAAGTCGTTTGATCAAGAATTATTAATTTCAATTTTAAATTTGAAATTAATAAATTATAAAATAAAAATTTTTTATTTTTTATTTTCAAATTTTATTTGAGAAATTCAGATTTTAATATTTAGAAGTTATGTCTCAAAAGTTTAAATTTTAAAGATTTTTAATTGGGAGGTATTTTATGGTTGGGGTATTAAAAAAAAAATTCCCTAATATTTAAAATTTTCAAACCCTAGCTAGATATCTTTTTTGCCCCCCTTCTTGAGCATGCAGCCGTGGGTTACACAAAAAAAAAAGAAAAAAATTATAAGCCCTGTTTCCCATGTGAATCCTCCCCCAAACAACTCTCATCTTAGTTCTCTCTCCCCACAACCCTAGCACCACTATCCCTCTCCCCTTCAGCCACCACCACCACCGCCACCGCTAGAAGCAGCCAGCGGCCGCCGCTCCATTAATTTTTGGGTGAGAAAGTTTAGTTTTTTTTGTGTTGTTTGACTTTAAAATCTTTATACTCTTAAAGAGTTGATTTTTACAACAAATTCACTCAGTTTCTAGACTCTAAATGCTTCTTTTACATGACTAAAATATGATTCTCAGATTTTGGGTGGTTTGAAAACATACATACAAGCATCTCATATCTCACTCTTATATTCAAGGCAAACAGAAAACTTGCTCCTTAAAACCTCTCTTGAAAGTGGGCTTGGATAGGTTTTACTTACTTTAGAGTTGGTATTGGTGATTAGGAGTAGTTTTAGATTAATTTGGGTGAGTTTATTTGTATTAAAAATGTGATTTCGTGCATGGGACTTAGGGTTAGTTAGTACCAAAAAATGCCCCTATAATGCACCGACTTTACCAAATAAACTGCTTTTATGTGCCATCCCAAAAAACATGAAAACATTCATGAATGTAGATATCTAAGTGCATTTCTATAAGAATTTTGAATAATGAATTTTGGGCTGAAAACGAGGGAGAAATAAATTTTTCCCCGAGACTGTGTAACTCTGGACTAAAACAGGCTACATAGAAATAAGTGAAGTTTTGAGGTAGAGTTTGTAGATTTTCGGGAATCTGCTTAAAACAAAAGTTATAGTAGACAAAAATACCTTTTCGTAATATGCTTAAACACCTCCATATGAGGTTTGTAAGTGAAGATATGGCTTCTATAAGTTAGGGCAAAATTCTGACCTAGAACTGCCCTAAAGCCCTAATACGTTTAAGTTGCATTAGTTGTTTTTCTTAAGCATTTGAGTTTTTCAAAGTGGCATGAGTTCATAAATATTAGAATCTAGATGTTTTGGTCCTACTCAAGTGGTCCTAGTGGCATGTTTGATTTTTGGGTTGAAAAAGAATAGTTTTGGATGTAAAGTTTCACTTGGGTTAGTCCATGTTATGACACTTTAATTTTATTGTTTAGACCCAATACTCTTAGTTTGAGGTCAAGCTAGGTATCTACGCTTCTTTGAGGTAATGTCCACGCCCTAACTCTCCTTGATTGCTCTTTTGAAATGATTTTGGATGTTTATGAATTGTTATGTGACGTTCTATGTGAAGGGGCCCTTATGTGTAAAACGTGAACTGTAATTTGTGAATTTATGATTTTTTGAATGTGGAACATCATGTTGTGATTAAATGTTTTATTTGAGCATTTTATGATTTAAATGGTTTGTTTAAGTAAATATAGGATTGTTTGAGGTGGGTTGGGCTTTCGGGAAGCCAAGCAGATTTATTCATAATATATTAATTCTAAAGTAAAAGACTAACGCGAGTTTGCGGGACGTTGCCTCCTGAGATTAGGGTAGGTCCACCTTAATATTGAGACAAGTTAGTCTCCCTGGGTTATCGCATGCGGTTTTCGGTTGTGTTCCATTGTAAATGGTCGTATACCAAGATTGGTTCTGGTAACCCATAAGGTTATTTGAAGGAGGGCCATGAGATCCTCTAGTGGGGTCGTTCGCTAATGAAATTGACTTATTTCGATTTTGAATAATGGCTAATGTTGAACTTAAAAGATCTTGAACTGGCTAGAAATTGATTTCAAATTGTTTGAAAGTTCTCTCTCATCGCTAAATGTTTGAAATTAATTTAAGTATGTGTTTTACGGTTAGCGGTAGACATTATTGAGCTATATTTCACTGTTTGAAATGTTTTGTTTTCAGGTACTGATGTACTACTTGGGGATGGGATATGAGCGAGGTCACATAAATGTTTAGTTTAAATTTCATTTGCGTCGAATAATGTTAAATATGTAGTTGGCTGAGTTGACTCATGATTTGACCTTTGACTTTGGTTATACTTTTATTTATTCCAATTAATTACCTTTTGCCTTGAATTTCAGTGTGAAATATGATAGTGATGCCCACTAGGTTATTTCCGTTGCATTAAATAGACTAAATATTAGCATAAAAATGTAACAGAATTTTTAGGGCGTCACAGGGTGGTACCAGAACCGACCCATAACTATAAGCTGCGCCAGTGGACAGGAGAGCCCTGGGCAGTCACCTAGTGGAGCAAATATACTAAGATGGACTGCCCGTTAAGACGACTTATAAGTCAGTCGATTAGTGAGGTACAACGAGGACGGTGCGTGGTTCAAGTAGGGTTGATTGTAACACCCTACGTGTGGCTTAAAATGGATTTGAACTGACTATTTGTATCACCAAAGGTACGCCTTTCTTTTCTAGAAGCTCACCCTTGAGAACTTCACAGTTAAGCGTGCTTATAACAACAAAAACAACGACACCTGCCAATGTGGGTCCCGCTTTTGTGGGATCTGAGGAGATCTAGGTGTGGGTAACCTTACCTCTACCGGCATGCCTACCCATAGAGAGACTGATTCCAAGAGACCCACAAAATAAGATTTTATGAAAGCATTTTATGGAAGAAGGATTTATGAAAATATTTTATGGAAAAAAACTAAGGATAAGTAGTAGGGAATGAACTAAGAAATACTAAATAAATTAGATGGCTGTAACTATGTAAACATAAGTACAACATAGTAGAGGAAGGTACTTTACTTTAACAAACAGAGGTAGGCAAACAATCTTTCTTCCCAGATATATGTACTACCTGCATATAAACATGACATACGAAAAAACCATAACCAAACCGACCTTACTACAACCGAGAGACAACTACGAGGCTAACTCTCTGTGATATAAGATCTTAATCTTATCCCGCCATAATCTCCTATCCCGAGCCATGTCCTCCATCAACCTTACAACTTTCAAGTCCTCTCTAATCACCTTGTCCAAACTCTTCTTTAGTCGTTCCCTCCCTCTTTTACATTCGGGGATGTTAATCCTTTTACATCTCCTCATTGGAGCGTCCACACTCCTTTTTACATGGCCAAACCATCTGAGTCTTATTTCTTTCGTCTTAACTTCGATGGGAGCCATTTTAACTAAGTCTTAATTACTCCATTACTAATTCTATCCATTCTTGTATAATCACACATCCATATAATCATCCTCATCTCTGCTACCATTAACCTTTGAACCTATGTCTTTTTATAGGCCAACACTCCGATCCATATAACACAGCAGGTCTAATTACCATGCGATAAAATTTGCCTTTTAATCCTATAGGCATCCTCTTATCACACAGTACACCTGAAGCATACTTCCATTTTTGCCAACCCACTTTTATGCGCTGGTTAATATCTTTGTCAATATCCCCTTTCTGTTGAATGATCGAGCCTACGTATTTAAATTTTTCGACCTTTGGTATCGTCAACCCATCAATGGTAACTTCTGCCCTCGTATCTTTCCCCCAACTAAAACAGCAATGTAGGTATTCAGTTTTCGATCTACTTGCTCTAAAACCTCTATACTCCAATGTATGTCTCTATCGCTCCAACTTGCCATTAACTCCTTCTTTGGTCACCTTAATAAGAACAATATCATTCGCAAATAACATATACCATGGTAACTCACCTTGAATACTTTTTTTAAGTTCATCCATAACTAGAGTGAAAAGAAAAGGGCTTAAAGCGGAATCCTAATGCGGGCCCATACCAACGTCGAAGTCATTGGTAACCCTCCTGGGCGTCTTAACACTCGTCCTACCTCCCTTATACATATCCTTAATAACTCGAGTATACATAGGTGGCACTCCTTTCTTTCCAAGGATCTCCATAACATTTCACATAGAACGCTATCATATGCTTTTTTTAAATCAATGAACACCATATAAAGATCTGCCTTTCTATCTTAGTACAATCCCATGAGCCTTCTAAAGAGGTAAATCACTTCTGTGGTCGACCTACAAGGCATAAAACCAAATTGGTTCTCTGATATCAAAATATCCTTGTACAACCGTCTCTCAATTGCCCTTTTCCATAACTTCATAATGTGACCAAGCAACTTTATACTCCTATAATTATTATAATCCTGAACATCCCCTTTGTTTTTGTGCAATAGGATGATTATACTAAACCTCCATTCTCTGGGCATCTTAGCAGTCCTAAAAATAACATTGAAAAGCTATGCTAGCCACTTCAATCCCTATTCGCCCAAACACTTCCATACTTCTATCAGTATTTGATCTGGTTCCTCTACCTTCCTATTGGACATCTTCTTTAGGGTCTCTTTAATCTTATCCTTGCGGATAAGCTCATACAATCGAGGATCAAGTTGATTCTCACTGCTCTCTCTCTCCCTACTTCGAAAATCTTCCATCACTTACTATTGAGGAGTTTGAAAAAGTACCTTTGCCATATCTCCTTGATTTCTACATCCTTAGATAGCATCTTATCATTTTCATTTTTGATGCACCTCACGACACCCAAATCCCTTATTCTTCTTTCTCTAACCCCCGCCAGTTTAAAGACTTCCTTCTAACCTTCCTTGGTCTCCAGTTTTTGATAAGTTGACATACTTAAGCGTGCTTGCTGTGGAGAAATCTTATGATGGGTGACCTCCTGGGAAGTTTTTCAGGTAGCGTGTGAGTGAGGACGAAGCACGCCGGAAAGGCTTATGGTGATTTGTGGGGGCCAGTCGACTATCCTTGAAGCTGTTCTTGATAACTGCCTTAGCCTAGGAGGGCTTGAGGGCCTATCAGAGTTCAGGTTTACGAACCTGAAAGCTCATTTGAGAATGCTGTAATCCAAAAATAAAGAGTTTAAAACCTGTAGACTTAAGAATTACGTGGAGAGTGATGTAGGACAGGGAAAAGAGGGTGCTTGCATTAGCATAAGTGCATTAAAGTATGTGTGTTAATTATAATTATTTGTGTATAGAATGAATGGTACACAACACTATCATTGCATAGGGCGTTGTTATCTCCACGAGAGAATAGGCAAGAAACCGGGGGTTGACCTGGTCAACCATATCCAGCGAGTTGAGGAGGTTATAAATAGGTACCTAGAGGATGTGCCAAATAGTTGCCTAAGACTTGGGGAAAACCAAGCCCTTTTCCATCTCTCAACCCTTCGAGGTAACTTAGAATGACACTATTGAATTAATAAGCTACACCCTAATATTCAGGTGTTTCATGACTGGAGGAGGTGTTGTTTGTGTGATTGAGAGCCTATTGGTATGAACTTAGTAGAGTTAGTTGATTGGTTACTTGATATGGGCCTGTATGACCAACCCCCTACACCTACAACTAAGAAAGAGACCCCACCATCCCTTAATGAGAAGGATACTGAGAGTCCCCCCCTAAAAACCCAAATAGCCTAGGCTAGGAGGACGAGGAGGAACCTATGGGGGATGAAGACCCAGAGGAACCCATAGAGGAGGAGGACCCTAAGGAGGAACCCATGGGGGGGAGGACACCGAAGAGGATCCCGAGGAAGACTCTGAAGAAGGCCCTAAAGAAGAGCTTAAGGAAGAAGAGCTTAAGAAAGAGGGAACTACAAGGGAACCAGCCTCAAAATCACCTGCACCCATCTTGCCCTTTGATGATCGGAGGAAACGCAGTAGGATTTGTTAGAACATAAGGGTAGGGTTTTGATTAGGGAATTTGGCTTGAATTCTTTGCTAATTTTGAGTGAACTGTTTTTTTAATAACCCCAATGTAGGGGAGAACCTTGGTGGTGAATCTTATTGGTGTTATAAGTGTGAGCTGAGAATTTTTTTTTAAAAATAAACTTAGATGAGTATTGAATGAAATTCGAATTTATAGACAGATGGAAGACGTTGAGTTTCCTGATTGTGAACGTAATTTAGCCTTTTGATTTAATGTGTGTTGCATATTTGATTTCATTCCCACTATGTATGGGATTATAAACCCAAGACTAAGTTTTGTAGTACGTTGCAAATAGGGGTAGTTAGGCCTATGTAAAATGCTTAAGCACACCGGTTGTATTCTTATACAATATTAAAGAACTATTAGGGTGGAACCAAAAAACAACATACCGTTAGAACCTAAGTATAAAACTATTTCCCTCAAGGTGTCTAACGACAACGGGAAATCTCACAACCAAGGACATGTGCCAATGGCTGACCTAAGGAAGCGCTTAGAGGCCCTTCTTCCTGGAAATGTGGGCACCTCGACTAGTACTGTGAGGGAGAACCCTACACCTACTATGGTTGACGTTACCAACCTGCTACTCATTAAGCTGCTAAAGAAGCAGACCAAGCAACTGCGTAAGCTGAGCGAGAAAAAGGAAACCAAGGATGAAGATGATAGCTCCAATCTATTCAACAAGCAAACAAACCTCCATCCACCTACCTATAATGGGGTGGCTGAACCTCAAGCTTTTGAGAAGTGGATCTACGAAATGATGAAACTGTTTGATGCTCTCTGGTGCCCAGATAAATAGGGAGTGGATTTTGCCGGGTTCTACCTCAAAGGGGAAGTAGACCTATGGTGGACTATTGTGAAGGAGAAATAGAATAGGCCTGGGTTTGGTGGGCACACTTCAAGGAGCTTATGAAGAACCACTTCTACCCTATATCCCTTCAGAAGGCAAAGGAGATGGAGTTTCTTGAGTTGGAGCAGAGAAGGATGAATGTCCTCCAATATGCTTCCAAGTTCATGGAGCTATCCTGCGTTGCCCCAGCCTATGTGGCAAATAAGACTCTCAAGATGAACCAGTTTAAATCTGAGTTAAACCATTAGCGGAAGGTATCAATGTCTATACGGACATACAACTCTTATCAGGAGACGTATGACACTGCCATTGACGTGGAGCGGGCTTAGAATGAAAGGGAGGCTTTTTTTAATAAGCAAGAGGACAAGAGGAAAGCGAGGTCATAAAACCATTGGAATCAACAACCCCAGCATAAGAGGCCATGATGGGAGGGAACACAAGGTAGCTAGATAGAAGGGTACCACCAAGGAGTGATATGTTGAGCATGGGGAAAGCTTGGACATTTCGCCTACAACTATAGGGCCCCTCAAAGGAGGGGCGGATGCTTTAGATGTGGGAGTTAGCAGCACCATGTGAGGGATTGCCCTCTATCACCACTGACAACTAATCAAAGAAGAGCTGACAATCGAGGTGGAGCACAACCTCCTAACTAGGGCTGAGAGAGAACCCAAGGAAACCCGCTAAACCCTACTCGACCACCTCAATAGGGCCAACAATGACCCTGTAAAGTTAAAGTACTAGGATCCGTGATCCATGAGGATGGGACCCTAAAGTTCCATAACTGAGTGTGTATCTCTACAGTGGACGAGCTTAAAAGGAAGGTTCTAGATGAGGGACAGAATACTCCACATTCGGTGCATCCTAGTAGGAATAAACTGTACAAGGACTCAAGCAGACCTTCTGGTTAAGCAACATGAACCAGGAAGTAGCAGATTATGTCTCTAAGTCCTTGACATCCCAATGGGTGAAAGTGGAGCATCAGCACCCTACAGGACTCTTAGAACCCTTAGAGCTCCCAGAGTGAAAATGAGACTCTGTTTCCATGGATTTTGTGATGGGGCTACTGAAAACAAGGGGTAAAAATAACGTTATTTAGGTGATTATCGATAGGTTGACCAAGTCTGTACATTTTATCGCTATGGAAAGCACCTGGACTCTGGATCAACTCGCTCGTGCTTACCTAAATGAGATTGTTCACTTACATGGGGTGCCTAGTTCCATAGTTTCTGATCGAGACACAATGTTCGAAGCGGGATTTTGGTAAAAACTACAAGAGGCATTTGGGACCAAGTTGAACTTTAGTACAACTTTTTACCCTACTATGGATGGACAGACTGAGCATATTATCTAAATACTAGAGGATATGCTGCAAGCATGTGTTTTGGAATTCAAGAAAGCATGGGATGAGCAATTGACACTAATCGAGATCTCTTATAACAACAGCTACCACTTCAGCATAGGAATGTCTCTATTTGAAGCTTTACATGGTAGAAGGTGCCTTCTACTGGTAGGAGATTGACGAGGCACTCAGTATTGGACCTGTACTCATTCATGCCACCACACAGATGATACAAGTGATCCAAGAAAAGATTAGGGCAACCCAGAGTAGCCAGAAGAACTATACGGATAAGCGGCAAAGACCTTGGTGTTCGAAGCTAGAGACCAAGTCTTCTTACGAGTCTCATCCACCATAGGTGTCATGTGGTTCGGGCAATCGGGCAAGCTCACCCCGAGGCATATCGGTCCTTACTCAATCATGGAGCGTATTAGAGGAGTAGCATATCAGCTAAAACTACCAAATAAACTTTCCAGAGTTCACAATGTGTTTCATGTGTCTTAACTATATAAATAAATTCTTGACCTGACTCACGTGATTGAGTCGGAACCCTACAACTCTGAGAGGACTTAACTTATGAGGAGCAACCAATTGAGATTTTGGACCGCCGAGAGAAACAACTCTCCAACAAAGTAGGTCCAGTTGTGAAAGTACTCAGGCTGAACCACACCACAGCCGAGGCAACATAGGCACCGGAAGAAGTAATGCAATCTTAGTACCCTCATCTATTCGCGGGACCAGGCATGAGTAAGTTTCGGGGACGAAACTTCTTTCAAGAGGGGTGAGATATAAAACCTCGGGAATTTGGATGCTTTTAAATTGAGTAGTTTGTGAAGTTTGAAGGATGAAACTTCTTTTAAGGGGGGTAGAATGTAAAACCCCCAAAATTTATATTTATAATCCTCAAAGAAGGGTTAAGATGTTCCTTAGTCACTTGAGCTCGCAGGTAATATTTGAGAGCGGTAATTCATTTAGTTACGATTCGGGCCAAGCCCATTTTTCATTTTCGGCCTAATCCAAGACTTTTGATCAAGAATTATTAATCTCAAATTTAAATTTGAAATTAATAAATTATAAAATAAAAATTTTTGATTTTTGATTTTTGATTTTTATTTGAGAAATTCAGATTTTATTATTTAGAAGTTCTCTCTCAAAAGTTCAAATTTTAAAGATTTGTAATTGGGAGGTATTTTGTGGTTGTGATATTAAAAAAATCCCCTATATTTAAATTTTTCAAACCCTAGCCACATACCCTTCCCTCCCTCTTGAGCATGCAGCTGTGGGTCACACAAAAAAAAAATAAAATAAAAATCAACGCCCTATTTCTTATGAGAAACACCCCCCAAGCAACTCTCATCTCACTTCTCTATCTCCCCACAACCCTAGCACCACTATCCCTCTCCCCTTTAGCCACCACTGCCACCTCTAGTATTAGTCGACCGCCACCATCATCAGGCCACCGCGACCTACCGAATCCACCAAACCTTCCTTCCTCCTTGATTTTTGGATGAGAAAGTTTAGTTTTTTTGGGTTGTTTGAGTTTAAAATCTTTATGCTCCTAAAGAATTGATTTTTACAGCAAATTCACCTATTTCCTAGAATCTGAATACTTCTTTTTCATGGTTGAAATATGAATCTCAGATTTTGGGCTGGTTTGAAACATACATACAGGCATCTCGCCTCTCACTCTTATATTCAAGATAAATAGAAAACTTTTTCCTGAAAATCTCTCTTGAAAGTGGGCTTGGATAGGTTTTATCTACTTTAGAGTTGATATTGATGATTAGGAGAAGTTTTAGATTGATTTGCATGAGTTTAGTTGTATGAAAAATGTGATTTTGTGTGTGGGACTTAGGGTTAGTTATTACCAGAAATTGCCCCTACAATGCACCGACTTTATCGAATAGGCTGCTTTTATGTGCTACCCTAAAAATCTTAAAAGCATTCATGGATGTATATATATGCGTATATCTTTATAGGGATTTTAAATCATGAATTTTGGGCTTAAAAACGAGGAAGAAATAAATTTTTTCCTGAGACTGTGCAACTCTGGATTGAAACGGGTTGTGTGGAAAAAAGTGAAGTTTTGAGGTAGTTCTTGTGGAATTTTGGAATATGCTTAAAACAAAATTTGTATTAGACAAAAATAACTTTTAAGAATGTGCTTAAACACCTCCATATGAGGTTTGTAGGTGAAGATATGACTTCTGTAAGTTAGGGCAGAATCCTGACCTGAAACTACCCTAGAACCCTAATAGGTTTAAGTTGCATTAATTATTTTTCTTAGGTATTTGAGTTTTTAAAAGTATCATGAATTCATAAAAGTCAGAATCTAGGGGTGCTAGTCCTTACTCAAGTGGTCATGGTGGCATGATTGGCTTTTGGGTTGAAAAAGAATAGTTTTAGATATAAAAATTCACTTGGCTTAGTCTATGTTATGACGCTTTAATTTTATTGTTTAAGCCTATACTCTAGTTCGAGCTCAAGCTAGGTACCTACAATTCTTCGAGGTAATGTTTATGCCTTAACTCCCCTTGGTAGCTCTTTTGAAATGATTTTGGATTTTTATGAATTGTAATGTGATGTTGTATGCCAAGGGGACCTTATGTGTAAAACATGAACTGCAATTTACGATTTTTTGATTTTCTGAATGTGGAACATCATGTTGTGATGGAATGTTTTATTTGAGTAATTCATGAGTTAAGTGGTTTTGTTAAGTAAATAGAAGATTATTTAAGGTGGGTTGGGTTTCGGGAAGCCAAACAGATTTATTCATAATATATCAATCCTAAAGTGAAAGACTGATGCGAATTTGTGGAAGAGTGCCTCCTAAGATCAGAGTAGGTTTACTTTGATATCGAGACAAGTTAGTCTCCATGGGTTATATCATGCGGCTTTCGCAATAGCTATATGCCAAGATGGGTTCTGGTAACCCTAAAAAATTATTTGGAGGAGGGCTATGAGAACCTTTGGTGGGGTCACTTGCCAATGAAATTGACTTGTTTTGATTTTGAACATTGGCTAATGTTGAAGTTAAAAGATCTTGAACTGGTTGAGAATTGTATTCGAACTATTTAAATGTTCTCTGTCACCCCTAAATGTTTGAAATGTATTTAAGTAGGTGTTTTAAGGTTAAGGGTAGACATAATTGAGTTCATCTCACTGTTTGAAATGTTTTGTTTTCAGGTACTGATGTGCTGCATGGGGATAGGAGATGAGCGAGGTCGCATAGATGTTTAGTGTAAATTTCATTTGCATAGAATAATGTTAGAGATATAGTTGACTGAGTTAACTCTTGGTTTTGACCTTTGACTTTGGTTATACCTTTATTTATTCCAATTAATTACCTTTTGCCTTGTATTTCATTGTGAAATACGGCAGTAATGCCCACTAGGTTATTTCTGTCGCATTAAATAGGCAAAATATTAGCATAAAAATGTAATAGAATTTTCTGGGTGTCACAAATAGCCCAGTCCAAAAAGCTCCGTTAAAGTCGAGAAGTATTTGTTTGTCAAATCGAATCATTTCCAAAACTCATAGTTTAACATTACACCCAGAGTATAACATATTTCAATTTACTCAAAAATCCTCTTCGTGATGCCAACATCAAAAACATACTTTAAGAAAGTACCAAAATAAATTACAACATCAAGGAAAGTTAGAGCATACATATTACCTAGAAATGTTGAAAATCATGAGCTTGAGCTCAAAATATTTCAATGGCATGAACCATAGATTTACAAAGTTACTAATCAATTTCACATTAACTCAAATCATAACCTGCTCAGTGAGACCCAAACCAAGATACAATATT
Source organism: Carnegiea gigantea (assembly GCA_029747015.1). Taxonomy (NCBI): domain Eukaryota; kingdom Viridiplantae; phylum Streptophyta; class Magnoliopsida; order Caryophyllales; family Cactaceae; genus Carnegiea; species Carnegiea gigantea. The sequence goes on along the minus strand of JAKOGI010000160.1, from coordinate 531,213 downwards.
GGACTCTAAAAATAGAACTGCATAACTTCTAGTCCCCAAAATTTGATCTCCAACATTTATCTCACAATTTAGAACTAAGAACAATTAAACATAAATTTTCAATACTGACACAATTTTCAGGTCCAACTTTCCAAAGTTATAATTTGAGTTCCCTGTATAGGATTTAGGAAAAGAAATAGAATTTGGAAAGCTCCTATTTGTAAACCACAACTCTTATGAACAATGCAATAAAATAAAATGGCTAAAAAAGAGCCTAGGCAAGGAATATAATGCAACCGCAATTGATTCAAGTGAAGTTTAAGCAGTTTTGGGAGAAAATTCATAAACTTTTTCATCTTAGATTCAATAGAGGCAATTCCAAGTTTATCATAGCAAATTCATATTCTAGCTTCACACGAATGTTAAAAATTTTTGGTGTGTTTTTAGAGTAAGACCTGAAATCTAACCATGCAAAACCCTAAATCTGAATTTAACCCAAAGTAAATCTAACCCATACCAGCAACTTAGGCACAAAAGACAAGCAAATTCTTTGCCTTGCATGCTTACAAAGTAGAATTCGATTCCAATAACTTTCACCCTAAAATGAAGAGGTTAAGCAACATATTTTAGCAAAAAAGGAACCCATAAACATGATTTTTCAAGGATTTAAACAAGAAAAATGATATTTAGCATTTAGGGAACCCTAACCACGCAGATACTTACCCATGTACAATAAGAAAGGATGAAGGGTAGTGGTTGGGCTGCTGGCTCGTTGGCCGCAGCGAGGTTTTGTAGGAGTGACGGTCGACCAGTGATGATGGAGTTCACCAAGTAGATGGAGGGACAAAAAGGGTGCATGTAAGAGGTGAAGAGTATGGATGAAAAACAATGTGAAAAAGGAATAATAGAAGAAATAATGAGAGACTTTATTATCAATTGCTAAAAAAAAATGATGAATCCAACCTTCCACTGCTCCTTTCTCCATCCCATGTTCAGTTTCTAACTTCTTTTTTCATTTTCTTCTGTCTCACCTTTCTACGGAAGCTGATAAAAAGAAGAAGAAAATGATAACTGTTTTTTTGGAGGATGCCTGGCAGGGAAAATAGTTGAAGGCTTGACCTGTCCCCTTTTTCATTTAGGGACCAAGAAGAAAAGCATACATGCGCCCGCATGTGTGTCCACACACACCAAAAAAAAAAAAAAAACATGGACACATTTAAATTACTGAAATAATAACTCATCTACTCCAATTGGGTCTCCCATGAGCTCAAGCTACTAGCCTTACCAACTAACAAAGAATTCCAATTTTATTATACCTAATACTAGCATATTTAAATTCAATTAACATGTTCGGGTTATTACATCCCGCCCCCCTTAAAAGAAGTTTCGTCCTCAAAATTTGCACAAGCCTAATCAATCAAATAGATAAGGGCACATGGATCACATATCTTGATCTAGCTATAAAGTTGCCTTTGATACAAAATGGTTTTCCCACAAAACCTTTACTAGTGGAATCATCTTTTTGTGGAGCTGCTTTTTTCTCCTATTTAAGATCTCGATCAGTCATTCCTCATAAGTCAAGTGCTTTAGGAGTTGGAGAGGTTCAGGTTCAATGTTGTGAGAGGGACTAAGACATACTTGCATAATTGTGACACATGAAACACATTATGCACGTTGGAGAGCTCCTCAAGTAACTCTAACTAATATATCACTTCGCCCACTTACTCAATGATAGTGTAGGGCTTGATGTACCTTAGTGTAAGTTTGCCGGTCTTCGCAAACCTTATGGATCTTTGTTGGCAATACCTTTAGGAACACCCAATCCCCTAATTTGAATTCAAAGTGGCCTTTGCGGTTGGTCTGTATAACCCTTCTGAGGGCTTTGAGCTACTCTTATTCTTACTTGTATAACTTTGATTTTCTGAGTGGTGGCTTATGTAGGGTCGATGGTTAAGGCATCATGAATATGTAAGGATGCTCTACAACATCTCTTGTATAAGGCTTGGTAAGGGCCATCTCGATACTAGAATGATAACTGTTTTTGTGTGAGAACTTAATTAATGATAATTATCCGTCCAAGGCCTTAATCCAAAACATGTATTTGGAGTATGTCTTCTAAGTTTTGAATTATACACTATATTTTCCCATGTATTACTGAGTAGAATGTTAAACAAAAGTTTAACCTAGTCCCAATTGCTTTCCACAACTTTTGCTAAAATCATACCTGGAACCTTATGTCTTGATAAGATATAATTAAGCTAGGCACCCCATGTAGTTAGACTATCTCTTCTAAATAGGCATAAGCGAGCTGGTGTAAAGGTGAGGATATTTTTCATGGCTATAAAGTGTGTTGTCTTCATTAATCTATCCATAATAACCCAAATAGGATTATTTCCTTTTATGTTTTTGGTAATCCCATTACAAAACACATAGAAACTGAGTCTCATTTCAACTCTAGTATATCCAATAGTTATAAGAGTGCTTTGGGGCATTGATGCCGCTTAAAATTTAGACATTTAGCCACTTGATCAACTACCTTTTGTTTATGTTGCTCCACCAAAATATCTATTTTAAGTCTTTATATAACCTGGTCTTGCCAGAGTTCTCCAAATGTAGGGTATCATGACCTTTATTAAGGATCCTCATCTTGAGTTCTTCCACCGCTGAAACACATAAACAATTTTAAAACCTCAAGTCCTGCCTTCAACAATCATGAACCCATGTGTTTCCCCACTGATACCTCTATCACATTATTTCCAATTGAGGGTCTAAACTTTTAAGCTTCATGAATCTCCTTACTAAGGGTGAGTCATACCTTCATAGCATATAGTATAGGCCTTTCTTTTATCACTATCCCATTGAGTTCCACCTTCATGAATTCCTTAAATAGTTGTAAGGGTAGCAAAAACAATCGATTGATAGTTGGGTAGAATCTATAGCTTAGGGCATCAACTACCATATATGCCTTTCCTGAGTGATACAAAAGTGCATATCATTGTATTTGAGGAGTTTTAACCAGCTTGTTTCCCTGAGATTTAGATCCTTAAGAGAAAATAGATACTTAAGGCCCTGATGATGAGTGAAGATCTCACAGTGTACACTAGAGAGATAGTATCTCTACACCTTTAAGTCGATACTATTGCCGTAAATTGCAATTTATGTGTCGCATAGTTTCACTCGTGTGGCTTATATTGGCAGGAGGCATAGGCTATGAATTTTAGGGCTGTAAAAGTCTGACCCAACATGATAACCTGATCCGAATTTACTGAGAGAAACACGAACCCGACCCGAACCGAACCGATTTCCACCCGAAGTCAACACGATTTGACCGTTTAGTGTGAAAACTTGTTATTTTTCAGTTTTGAGCAAATTTAAGCTCTTTTCAAGGCTGACACGAGATTGATCCGTTTATTAAGTAGGTCGATCCAACCCGACCTGTTTTACAGCCCTAATGAATTGACTACCATTAGACCTGACAAATGTGTCATTCAGATCGAGTATGAGTCGAGTCCTAATTCGGTTCGGATCACTTTTGGGTTAACTATGTTTGCTTCGGGTTTGGGTTCGGTTCGGATGAAGTTTGGGTTTGGGTCAATTTCGTGTCAACCATGTTCGGGTTGGATTCGGTTCGGTTCGGGGTGAAGTTCGGTTTGGGTCAATTACGGGTACCATGTTCGGGTCAGTACGGGTTCAGTTCGAGTAGAGTTTGGGTCTGGTCTGTTTCGGATTGTCTACAGTAGCCCAGTTCGAATCGGGTATGGGTCAAGTGTAATTTGGGCCGAGTGAGATTCAGTTCAATGTTTGAGTCAATATCGAGTTAAGCGTAAATCGAATCGGGTATAAATCAAGTTGGGTTAATTTCGAATCATTGTGTATTTTCAATGTAGCCATCTTTAGCTCTTTACTATTAACTTGCATTTAAAAGATAAAAACCGTTAAACGAGACAAAACCATTTATTCTATATTTCTCTTTTAGTTCATATGTTAATCATTAATTGATTTTATATATATATATATATATATATATATATATATATATATATATATATATATATATATATATATATATATATATATATATATCTATCTATCTATCTATCTATCTATCTATCTATTTGGATATAGGTTAGTGATGAGTTATATACTTGTATTTGTAATTTACTGACTTTCTTAGTAAGTTCCGAACTAACCCCATATATATATATATATATATATAATATATATATATATATATATATATATATATATATATGGGGTTAGTTCGAAACTTACTAAGAAAGTCAGTAAATTACAAATACAAGTATACAACTCGTCACTAACCCTATATCAAATGCACGGTGCAATTATCCAAAGGATTATGTGTTTTTAAGTCAAGTTTTAATCATCTCAATTGAGTTCATACGATGACAAAATAAGTGGACCAACCTAACGCAAATCATTTATCAATTATCTCATTTATGAGCACCAATACAAAAATATACTTTGAAAAATGAAAAAAAAGAAAGAAAGTAACGAAAAATTTATTTAGACCCTGGTGTTAGTTTATACTATACGTTTATCATATTTGGAGTTGGTAAATAGAAACAGGTTGGCTCAAGTCGACACTTTTAGTAATCGAATCAATGTTCTTTGATAGTTCATTAAGTGATCATGCATCAACATTCAAAGATTTGTCTTGGTGAGAGTAATAACTTGATCTGCATTTACTCAATGAGTCAAAACTAAAAAGCAATGGCAATATATGAGTATGTGCCAATTAGCATTACATTTATGTGATTGTAAATACTCATTATCGAAACTTGAGACTTGAAATTTAACTGTCCAAAATTCAAATAAGTCACATATTATGAGATTATATGCAACGCTACCTTCTTGAATATGATTTTGTGGAATTAAACATGTTACGAAGATGATTTGGAATCGTCGATCAATAGTATGGAATTTTTTACCGTAATCATAGAATGATATTATAAATTTATAATCATAGCGTGCATTGCATTAAGTTATTAAGTGAATCAAATAGTAAAATAGGACTGCTGGATCCTGACAAGTTTAATAAATTGTTTATTATACTTATCTTTTCTTAATTTCTGTTGTGACAAAATATTTTTTCTCTTATATTTTTACTACATATCTATCAAATTAAAAACTTAAAACTATCAACTATTTTATTTTTTCCCTTAAGTTTTTAATTGATTTCATTTGTAAAAATTCCCTCTTAAGTTGTTTTTCTTTTTCCACCTAAACTCAACTAATTGAGTTTGAAAAATTCAAAATTCCCTGCAAAAGAGAAAAGACTAAAACCCCAAAAAAAAGTTACTATTTATTTGGGTAAAATTGAGTCGGGTAAGAATCAGATCGGTTTTAAATCGTGTATAGTTTGGTTCGGGTTCGGGTTGTACATTTTCGTCTCACTTCGGGTCGGATCACTACGAATCGGGTTTGAATTGGATCGGGTCATTTCGGGTGTGGGTCATTTCGGGTCATGCTACAATCGTTCGGTTCTGGATCGATTTACTTCGGGTGTTTGGGTCCAAATCGGTTCATCCCATTTTAGATGTCGATTCGAGTATGGATCCGGGTCATTCGGTTCGATTTTCGAGTCTCGGGTTAATTTTACCAGGTCTAACCACCATGCATTAGAGCACACCTCAAACCATTACAAGATGGATCACTGTACACAATGAACCATTTGGTGTATGCTGACAAAGCTAGCATAAATGTTGTTGTTAATGTCTTCTTTAACTCCTTAAAACCTTCTTCGCATTTATTATCCACCATAATGAACTGACTTCCCTGTTAAGTTGGTGAGAGCCATAGAAATCTTAGAGAAATCTCGAACAAACTTCCCATAATATCCTGTTAACCCTAGGAAACTCTAAACTTTGCTTGTCTTCTTGGTTTAGGCCATTATGTTATTGCTTTTGTGTTTTGTTATTCCATAAATATTCTATCCTTAGACACCACCTGACCTAAGAAAGCCACTTCTTGTAACCAAAGCTCGCCCTTCTTCATCTTGGCATGCAACTCATTTTTCTTGAACACCTCTAAAACAATTCTTAAATGGTGTACATGCTCCTCTGGAGTTTTTGAATATAACAGTATCCCATCGACAAAAACCACCAGAAACTAGTCTGGATATGTCTTAAAAACATCATTTATAAGGTCCATGAAAGTAGTTGGAGCATTAGTAAGACCAAAAGGCATCAGAACAAATTTGTAATACCCTAAATAGGTTCTGAAGGCTATTTTAGATATGTCATCATCACAAATGTGAAGTTGATGATAGCCAGATTGAAGGCCTATTTTAGAAAAGGTGTTAACTCCTTGAAGATCGTCAATACAGGGCAAGGGATATCAATTTTTGATGGTTATTCTATTAGATTCTCCATAATCTATACACAGCCTTAAACTGCTATCCTTCTTCACCACAAACAACATCGTTGCTCCCTAAGGCGAGGTGCTAGGCCTAATATAACCCTTTTGTAACAACTACTTCAATTGAGTGTTAAGCTCCTTTAGCTCAGCTAGAGCAATATGATAATGAGCCTTAAAAATAGATACTCCTCCTGGCACCAAGTGGATGCAGACGTCTACCTCATATGGCAGGGGTATGCTAAGAATCTTACTTACACTTTGAGAAACTCATAACAATTGGAAGCTATCTAAGGAAGGCTTGATGGTACTTGAGTCAACCACATGACATAGAAATCCCTCATAACCCCAACTCAATATTTTGTGAACCTATAAATGTTGACATCATATCGACTTCGAGCTTTTAAGGTAGTTGCCGCACATATCGCTCTTCCCCCTTTAGGTCCGACTAAGGTTACTTTTTGTTTCAAGTAGTTTATTAGGCTTGATACTTTGATAACCAGTCCATCCCCTAAACTACATCGAGGTCAATTAGATTAAATTGGTATAAGCCAGTGAAGAACTCTTAGTTAACAATTAGGACAAGGCATCCCTTTAACAATTTCCTACATCTTACTCAATCTCCCATAGGGATAGCCATAGATAACAAGAATGTTTTAAGATAGGACTCTAACTTTAATCTCTCGACTAATTTGGAAGAAATAAAGAAATGTGTGGCACTGCAATCAAACAACACAGTAACAATGTAAGTTTGTATAAATAGAGCACAAATGACCATCTTAAAAGCCTTCTCGGCCTTATCTCTTCTGTTGACATACATTGTCTTAGAATTGTTTCTAAGAGGCTAGTTAGCATTGGATGGTTGCTGCTAATTCTGTCGAAGGGCACAAGGTTTGTTTGCCTAATTTCTTTAGTACTCTCCCCCATTTTTGTTAGGCTACTGCCACCTATTTTGATTACGGCTATCATTTCGCTTATATTCATTTGCTATGGGTGGGCAGGAGACAATCTTTTTATATGACCCTTGTGCTGGACAGACCTGCATGTTAGAGCATAGTACCTAGGTTTGCCACATGCCTTCCATATCATCTCAAGATTCTAGCCTCCTACTCCTGGGCCTTGCTTGCCTTGTGCATTGTTTCCTCAATCCCTCTTGTTCTAGTGCTGAAGGTGATGACGATTTCCTTGACCTTCCTTGCTTTTGTTTCCTTGGCTGTTTTCATAAAAAGTCTCCTTTTTCCTTCATAGGCCTCCCTACATAGACAATAGTGTCATGAATCTCTTGATATGTAGTAAATGTATGCACAAACATCCTTTCCTTCAACCGTTATTTAATTCTCCTTCAAATTACGTCATTTTATGCCTTTCGCCAGCTATGAAAGTAAGAGTAAAATGGATAACTTCATGAACTTGGAGGCATATTGTATGAGCCTTATTTTCCCGTTGATGCTTAAGAAACTCATCCTTCCTAGATTTTTAGAGAGACATAGGATAGAAGCGATTCTTTGTAAGTTCTTTAAACTACTCCCCCCCAAAATCTGGCTCATGTTTTCTCTCTTTTAATGTAGCTCACCATAAGTTCACCTACCCTTTGAGGTGAATCCAGTATGTCCAATCTTCCACTAGTTTAGGCATTGAAGGGCATCAAAGAGCTTTTCCGTCTCTCTATTCTAGTCATCACAAGCTCATGGGTTAAGAGTCCTATTGTGACTTAGAGTTCTAGTTAGCTAACTCCTTAAGCATATAGAAACTGTCCTCCTCTATGTTTTGTTCTTTTTGCTTACTAAGTTCCTACATTTGCTCGCTCTATTTTTAAAATTGTTCACCTTGTTTTTGTAGTAGCTCAATCAGTAATAAATTGGTGAGGTTTGTACCACTTGGTGAGTTATCTCCCATTGCACTTAAGCCCACACCCCCAATCCCAGCACAGAGGGGCTTCAATGTTAGCCTTAAAGTCATCTATAGACGTATCCATATGGGTTGAGAGTAAGAGTTTTAACTCAAGCTGTGATTTTCTATTGTTTTCTACCATCTTGGTAAAGAGTCCTCCTTTAGGACTATATTCTAGTATAAAGAGATATCTTTTTTTTCTTTTCTCTTTTTCTTATTACTACTCTAATAGTTCTATACTTAGTATAAATCAAGGTTAAGCAACGATATGCATATACCACACCAATTCGCACACTTTAATAAGAATATAATGCGACTACATCATTTACTTTAGTAAGAATGTCACACTAGAACATCACATTAATGCACAACAATTTACAGTTAATCGTCATTTCAGGTCATTCACCTCTATGTATAATAAGGACATCATATTCAAGTCATTCTACGCTGGGCCACTTTTCCCATCCATCATAAGACCTATCATAATTTTTCACACTAGGCCACACACCCTAAACATAGCAGGGTACATTACTTAATTTTTCACATTGGGCTACATGCCCTAAACACGAGAAGACGCATCACGTAACTTTCACATTGGGCAAATGCCTTAACCATAATAAGGTACATGACATAACTTTCACATTGGGTCATACGCCCTAAGCATAACATAACACATGATATTTCATATAGGGCCACTCGCCTCTTCAAAGCTCTAAAATAACAAACATAACCTAAGACATAGCAAAAGATCACTTGTTTTTACAAAACTACAATTATAATGACGTTACATAAACTAAAAGTTCATAGCTAAAATAAAAGTAACAAAGTCTAAAAGTCAACATAAACATTATCTTATCGTACATTGGGCTACATAACTAAACTAAGGCATCCCCTAAGTGCCTAAAATAAAAAAGATAAATAATCTACTAGCTCGGGGCATCTACGGGGCAAGATTCCTAACACATACTACCCTGTTTCCACGAATCCAGTGGGTGTGGCAGGCAGATGCTCAAATGTTGGTGGTAGTGGTTAAGTAACAGATTCCTTCACAAGCATCTATTATTGGCATCATTTGTAGTAGCATCCATCGCAGCTTCCACTGGCTCCTCCTCCAGGATCTTATTGGTCCTTCTCAGTGTCAGTAAAGTGACTTGGGACCTTCTCCATGTTACAACAAAATTCCTTTGCCATTGCACCCCTCAGTCCTTTCTTAACTCAATATCCTCTAATGGTGACATGCTGTCATCACTCGACTCAATATCCTCCAAAGATGGCATATTATATTCAATTGGCTTAATATCCTCTAATTATGGCATACTATTCTCTCTACCTGGCTCACCCATGTGCTGCTCCCTAGGACCTCCTATGAGGTTTTCCTCTTGTAATAGTCTGAACCTAATTCATGTTAATTGCTTTGGTTAAATTCAATTTAATAAAGTTGAGTGCCACATTTCGATTCAATAGTTAAAACATTTGTGTGATTTTAGGTGAAGACGACAAAATGGTCTCGAAATAAGATTTCATCACGCTCGCATAAATTTGTCCATAAAAACTAGCCCACCTATAATAGTGAGTAAAAGTCATAACTTTAATGGAATGTGACACACACACACACATACACACACACACACACACATACATTGCTCACCCGTGTTATGTAATGAAACCATAATGTGAATAAACAAAATAAAAGTTAATGCAAAGAACAATTAATTAGTATGAGAGGATGCAAAGAACAATTAATTAGTATGAGAGGAACTTATAATTTTCTTCCAAATAAACCATGAGAATACTAATAACAACCTAAATATTAGCCCAATTATTTATTAGTTAAAAATGAGAATTATTTTACTACAAAAAAGGGAAATAAAAAAATGAATATAAGGAGAAATATCAGAATTTGAGGGTGGACATGTTAAAATTGATCTAAGTTAACCCTATCCCTTTTTTTACGCATCCCATACAACACCCCTTCCCTTGCTTCCCACATCACCCCCTCCTCTACTTTTCCTGCACAATGCCTAGCGCTAGCCCACCTCCCTTGCTTCTACCAGCACCACCCGCCTAATCACGGGCTATCCGCACTGTCGTTAGCTTGCTTTGCCGCCGTCAGCACTACCACCATCCCTCCCACTCCTCTTTGCAGTTCCCCTTCAATTGTTTTTACCATTTTACTTCATCATTTTGTTAGTCAATATGCTGTTCTAGTTTAGATAAGTGCTAGTTTGTGTTAATTTAGAGTATATGATGATGGTGATGAGGATTTGAGTGAGTTGATGTTGTGGGTGTTCATGGGTTGTGGACTTATGCGCTTATAACTTGAATATGTTGAATCTCGAGAATTTTTTTGTTGTGGTTTGAATGAAATTAGAGGTTGTGTGAGTGTGTTAAATGTTTGCGATAAAAAGGTTGGAAAGGGGTGGAGTGAGGCTTGAGGTTGAAAAAGAAAAGGAGAGAAATATAATTTTGGAGGATTTTCAAATAAATTTACTTAATATAAATCTTGAAATTAATTTGAGAAATTTAGTGTGTAAATTTGGGTGATAATAGTAATTAAAGGCAACGGTGGAACTTGATTCTTACAGTTTCATTTAAATTGTGAGATAAATGGGTTAAAGATAGTGTTAATAATTAATAAGCATTTTTGGTAACTCAAAAAGATGAATGAAAATTGAGTCATAATTAATTGAGTTGAGAATGATACAACTCATATAGTTCAAACCAAGATATACCTAAAGCCTAAAGAAGTGGAAACCTTTTCAATATGAGCCCTTCCCTAAAAAATAAGCTTAAAACTGCAAATCGAACTCAGCTAGTCCAAACTTCTTTATGGATAAATCACTAAAACTAATAATAATACTACTCCTAATAATAATTACAATAACAAGGGAAATCGCAATAACAAAGGAAATCATTAAAATGATAATAAAGAGAACACTAGCAGTAGTAACATCCAAAAGAAAAAATAACAATATTAATAGTAATAATAATAACAGCAAGAATGATAATAACAATAATATTAATAATAATGAAGACAACAATAATAATACCGATAATAACAATGATAGCACTAATACTATTAATGATAATATGAAGAATAGTAAAAAGGGGAATAATATAAATGCAAAATGAAATTGATTTGGTGTGTTCAAGCAAATAATGGTGGGTGTATTGATATTAAGGAAAGTACCAAGGAAAATTATGAACTACTTACTAAGGTTGCAATTAATAAAAATTATTTAAAATTTTATTGACCATAAAAATATATATGTTTGGAGTAGAAATTTCATCGTAGTCAAGCTATAAACAAATCTTACTACCATAAAAGGGAATTAGGGTAGTTACCAATGAGGGCACTTTTGTAATTTAATGGGTATTTTGGTCATTTTACGTTAATGCTTATTCTCTCAATGAATAGTTAAATGAGGCACATTTTGATAATTTCATATATCTAAAATTCATCTTACAACATGAGTTACTATTGCAAGCAATAGTAAAATGGGAACACTGTAGTAAATTTACTCGATTGGTCATATTTTTCAAGGGGCAACTTTGACTTTACAATGCAAATTCTACTTTGATTTATGATTTTTATGGAAAATAAATAGTACTTAATCAAACATCCTCAAAATAATATTTACTACAAGCTAAAAAAAATATTTTTAAGGATGTGAATTTTTGAATGAACTGAAAGATAACACTAGGAGAGTAGTTTTTTTTTTTTTTTTTTGGTTAACTGATTATGTTCAACAAGGTGTCATAGTATTTTTTTTAAAAAAAAATTCATTTTTTATTTGATGAGATGCTTATGGGTTAATTTTTCTGCATTAAATTATATGAATTTTGTGAAGATTAGATTAACTCTTACTGTCTCAGAATGAGCATTGACATAATTTAAGTTGAATGGATCAAAAGGATGTGAATAGATTTCTTTATTACATATAATCATTCTCATCTTACTTACTATAGGACAAACTGTCATAGAGATTATTCTACCTACTTAGTTGCTCCATCCTTTGTAATTCTAGATTTTTTTAATTAATGCTACTGCCATAATTTTTTTTTTAAATTATTCGCCTAAGCTTACCAACTTATGTTATACTAATCTCTCATCTGAATTCATTGGCATGTCTTATTTTAGCTCACACAAGTAACAAATTGAATTTAATTAACAGTTTCTCTATTTTTGAAGAATCACATATTTTAATTGAACAAATTTCATACTATTGCCAGCAAGTTTTATGATTAATTTATCTATCCAAACTTACCTGCATGCAAAACGCGCTAGTTCTCATCCTATTACTTTATAAAAGGGAGAGAGATTTTAAAAATATAGGTACATTTATTGCATGTACTTTTTGAAAATCCCCATGTTTTTTAAAACTTATAAATTTTCATGCAATATTCATGTAATGAATAATTTTGAAATAATGTTTTGTCACCTAATTAAGTTGCCCCATTAATTATCAAGCATCAGGGCTATGCCCATTGGTTCACTCGCACAACTTCAAATCAGGCTTCCTGATCATGGCCAAAATAGATGACAACAATAGCACTCCCTGTTGTCCTTCCAAATTGTAAGAGCTGTTAGGCTTATCCATAGGTATCAAAAAATGGCCTTCCTCTTAAACCTAACGAGATGGCCAGTGAAGGCGTCATCAGATTGTTTAAGCAACGCCACCTATAGGCATCATTTGCATCAACATGGCAATGAACCAGATTATCCATCATGTCAAGCACACTCCAAGATAAATAACATGAGTGTCTAGCAAACCTTAGAGAAGAAGAAAAAGAATATGCATGCAATTCTCCTACCCATCACTACACTCACTCTCTGCTTAGTTCACGTGTCTACATATTTTAAACTTTACTTGATGGTAAGGTACCCTACAGTAAGCTGGATAAGTCTAAATAAAAGTAGCGGATAAGACTGATTATACATTACCGAAGATTCTCCCAAGGGAAATGCAAGGCCAAGATGGAACGGAATGACATTGCTGAAAATTAACCAAAGCTTAAATATTAATCACTCAACAAACTTAGAAATAAAAAGTCTACTAGCTTGACATGACTACCAAATTCCAAAAGTCAACACACAACTAACACAACCAAATGATAAACATTAACAATGGCAACCCTTGACCTATGGATGAACCCAATCCCCTATAACACATCATCGCCTAAAAATAAAGCAATTCACACAATGAATTGAAACTCAATAATACACAAGTTAAGTTTGTTTCAATCATCTTTGGGATGAGGGGAAAATATTGAAACAATTTACAAAACTTTGAATAAGCAAATAACTCAACTTACTCATGTTCTATAAATTGGTTACTTAGCTAAACCACTAGCTAAGTCACTAAGCAACCCAACAAGATCACATAAACCTTATAGCTTTCTCAAGGCGAGCGACCTCATTGGGTCTCATAGCTTGCAACCAAAATATCATGCCTCGCAAGAAAACCTAATATTTATCTCACAATTTTGAACCAAGAATAATTAAATAAAAATTTCCAGCAGTGGGACAGTTCTCAGGTCCAAATTTGCAAGGTCATAACGTTAATTCTTTGTGTTGGGTTTGCACGTAAAAATGCAATTTTGAAACCTAAATTTGTAAATACAACTCTTATGAACAATTAGATAGCATAAAATCACAAAAACAGCCTAAAAAATGGGGTATAACATAACTGCAGTCAATTTAGATTAGGTTTGCGCAGTTTTTGGATAAAGTCCATGACTGTTTCATCTTAGGTACAATGGAGATTATTCCAAGTTCATATGATAGTAAACTTATGGATTTATCTTTGCACAAAATATATGAATTTTTAATTACTACATGATTTTCACAGATTTTTCAAGTCAGACGTGAAATCTGACCCTACACAACCCTAAATTCGAATTTAACTCGAAGCAAAAACTACTTTATAGTAGAAACTTGGGCATCAAAAACACATTCATAACATCCCAAACTCATACTAAAATCATAATCACCAATTTCTAACTAAGCAAGGAAAGGAAGGGAAACAAGCGAATTCGTTACTTTGAAGGCTTACAAAGTAGAATTTGATTCCAACGGCGTTTAACCCAAAAAGAAGATGTTAATTTTAGGGCCAAAAAGGAAGTCATGAATATCTATATTTTCAAGAGTTTAAACAAGAAATACGAAATTCAAGATCTAGGGTTTTCAAACCTAACCACATAAACACTTACCAATGCAAAAGAAGAAAGGAGATATGGTAGCAATAATGCTGGTAGCTAGTCCACAACGGCGAGTTATTGTCAGGGTGACAGTCAGTGATGGTGGTGTCTAGCAAGGAAATGAAGGAAGAGAAAGGTTGTGTGTAAAAGGTGAAGAGGATGGATGAAAAATCACCTCAAAAGGAAAGGATGGAGGAAATAATGTGAGAGGCTTACTTTGATTATCAATTGCCAGCAAACTGATGAATCCAACCTCCTACTACTCTCTTCTCTATCCCACATTTAATTCCCAAACTTCTTCTTCGCCCCCTTTTCTTTCTTTTTCTTTCTTTCTTTCTCCCTCCCTTTCTCCTGAGTCACCCAAAAAAAAAAAAAAAAAAGGAAGATCCTTTCCCTTTTTTAGGACATGCAATGCTAGTAAGGCAAAAAAAAAAAACTTGCTTGACTTTTCCCATTTTTTCATTTAGGGCATAAGAAGAAAAGCGCACATGCACACATTTAAGTTATTAAGACAATAACTTGTCTACTTAGATTAGTCTCTTATAAGCTCCAGCTGCTAGTCTTACCAACTACCAAGGAATTCAAAAGTTATTATACCCAATACTAGCATATCAAAATTTAATCAAATTTTTCAAGGTCTTACAAACATCTTTAACTCCACTCTACAAAGTGAACACTCCATAGTCGGATCCCAAACTACTTTGCACTTAAAAGAAGCATGTAAAGGAAGACCCATACATATAGAAGGAAGACAACTAACGCCACAAACAAAGAAGCATGCCAAGTGCTGAATGTAAGGAACCTCACCAATTGAGATGAGAGTACTTTTTGATACGTTAATTTTGAGCCTAGACATAGCTTCAAAAATCATAAGGATACATCTCAAGCACCCCAAATCACTCTCACAAGGTTTGTAAAAATTAATGAATTATCAGTAGAAAGAAAATGGAAAACTAGCAAGCCATCAGATCGAGAATTGATAAATTAAAACTCTTCCAACAAGCCCACCTTGACAACTTTGTTCAATAATTTGCTGAGGTTCTCCATAGCCAGAATGAATACCAAGGGGGATAATGGGTTACCTTGATACAACCCTCTTAAACTAGAGAAGAAACTTATAGCTTCACCACTAATAAAAACTAAATAGCAAACTTTAAAGATATAAAATTGAACCAACTCCTCCACTTGCTAGGAAAACATATTTTCTCAATTATCCATGAGCTAGTCCCAAGAAACATGGTCATAAGCCTTCTTAATATCAAGGTTATGAATAATTCCTGATTGATTAGTTCTGAGATAGTCATCAATATACTCATTAGTCACTAAAGAGGCTTCCAAGATTTATCAATCATAAATGATCGCATGTTCATTGGGCTTGACCACTTTACCCACAACTTTTATCAATCTTGATGCCAAAACTTTAGCCAGATTGTATGCACTCCCCACTAAGGTGATATGGTTTGAACTCATAAACGTCATTCGTCCTCGCCACTTTAGGGAACAAACTAATGAAAGTGACATTCAAACTTTTGTCAAAAACCTTCTTGCATGAAACTCTAAAAATAAGCCCATAATCTCCCCTTTGACAATAGTCCAATAATCCTAGAAAAAGGCAATATAGAAACCATCAGGCCATTAGGCCTTCTCCTTACTTAGGTCTTTAATGGCATCCCAGACTTCCTCCCCAGAGAACTCCTTAACAAGATTATAAACCTACTAAGCGCCTGTTTGGTGAGAAAAAAAAGAATGGAATAGAATCAAGTGTCAGGTTCTTAGGGGTTGGGGATGGGACTTGAACCCTGAACTCAAGCGTTTGGTGAGGGATTGTGGAATGGAATTATTTTCTCAACTTCTCTCCTTTTTTCCCAAGGAAAACCATGGATGCAAGAACTCCCAAACACCAATGGCAGCCTCACCTCTGTTTTTCTGTCTCTTATTCTCTCCCCTCTCAACACAAAAACCAATCCCAACCTCAACCTCCAATGGTTTCCCGTCAGAATCGTCCACCGATTTCCCGTGACACTTTCTCCGGCGGTGACCCTTTTCATCATATCAAAATCATCAAAAAAAGTTGATGAAGAAGAACAATTATTTTAGATCTATGGAGAGGAACAGTAGCAACAAATCTGCAAGTAGAAGAGGAAGCAAGAACAGACGATCAAGAAGAAGAGCACTTCAGGTCTGGAAATCGATTGATAACAACCTTGGCGGTGGCAGCGCCGCTTTCTCTAGCCTTGGTTGTCGATGGTGGTGCTTCCTCCGACCTTGGCTGTTGGTGGCAGCAGCACTACCCATTTGCCCTCTTTCTCTCTCTCTCTCGGGTTGATCCTTTGGGGGATTTGGATGATACCCCTCCATATGGGGGGGTTTCAAGTTCCTGAGGTTTTGGAGGGGGGGACTTGATACCCCTAGGTATCAAGTTCCATCCCTTAAGTTTCTCACCAAACAGCCCCTAAGAGAGATAGACTCATAAGAGATCCTTTCGAGAAGTGGTCTGCCTATTTGATCTTCATAGTAAAGCTTTTCATAAAAGTTAACAATGGCCCTTTTATAAAGGATGCATCACCATGAAACTCATCATCCACGGAAAATGTTATGAATGACATTGAATTTTCATCTACTGTTGGCCACTCTGTGGAAAAATTTAGTGTTACAATCACCATCATGAATCTAATGTTGCTTTGCTCTTTGCCTCTAAAAGCTGTGAATCCAATTACACACTAATGAAATGTCTTTCTTGATGTCTAATAATTCAAGTTTCTCTGCATGGGTGAGGGATTGAAGCTGCTCCTTTGCATCTAGTGCCTTGACTTTATCAACCAAGACAACCAATGTCTAGTCACCAAAAGTGCTAAACATTATACCTCTAATCATTCAGATTTTAGCTGTCTTCAAGCTTATTCTATACTTTAGCAAAGTTTCTGTGCAGTTTAGTAATAAGAGGATGTGGAGACTTTTGCGGCTAAAAAAAGAAAAATGGAGAAAAATCAAGATGCAAAAATGAAGTCATTTGGGCCAACTCTACCTTAGCCCAAGAATATTTTGATCTAGTGTGGAAAAAGAAGAAGAGAAGAAAAAATTTGAAAAAAAGTCATGAAGTAGTAAGGGCTGACCCACATAAGTGGGTAATGAGAAGGTCGGTTCAACCACTTTGGAAGTACACACCTATTTAATAACATGACAAGCACCTACCACCGGTCGAAGCTAGGGTTCTCATGCCTAGAGCCACTCACCAACCTCCTGTGAAAAGCATGCTCCAGCACCTCCTAACTTCAAGTCTAAGTGTGGCTCATCCCTCTTCCCTTCCTCACATGCTCTGCATTACCATGTATGCATCATGCTTAGGTGGAGGTCATCAATTTTACGAGATGCCTATTTTCCAAAACTATGTCACCCCAACTCAAACATGCGATTAATTGATTAACTTTCTGAATTGTATTTTGGTGGACAAGAGGCAGTGGAGCAAATAGCAATCAACTAGGATTAAGAAAGAAGAAGGAAGCGACACATATCTTGAGGGGTTAATAGAAGTTGGTTGAAGTTCATCTAGGACTCAAATCAGGGTGGTTAGAAATTGTGCATAACTACACATTTATAAGGAATAATTGAATCATTAAATCTTAGTCTTAGCTTTTTCTCTATATTATGTTGTTTCATTCTCCTCCATTGTTATAGATCAGTGGTTGATTTAATTGAATTATAATTTTTCTTTTTTTTTCTAATAATTGAAATCTGATATAGTAATTTTCAGATTTGGATTCCCAATTTCATCTAATCTTGTTCTACAGTTTGGGCTCATGTTTTGGTCCTCTGTTTTTAAATTTTGTTGGGCTTTTATTGAGTTAATGTTCCTCCATGCTTTTATTGGTTTATGGAATTTGAGTGTTGTTGCCTTTAATCTTATTCTTATCTAATTGAATAATGGTATCGACTAGATATTCAAATTCCCTGTCAACTAAGTCATCTTTTTCTTTTTAATTTTTTTATCTTGATTGATCTTTTCTGTCACTTCCCTATTTCTAGATTTTGATCTCTAAGGTGTTGTTCTTGGATTTTAATAATTAGGACAGCGTGCATCGTGCAACAGGTTAGGCATTTTTAAAAATATTTTGCCCTAACGTCCTTTTATGATTAGATTCTTAGTTTGTTTTTGGATCTTCTTAAATTCGCCTAGTCTTATTTCTTTTTAATATTTTTGTGGTGTTTACTGGGTCATAAAAGTTGATAACCTAGCTAAAAGTGGTTAATCAGCATCCTTATGCGGACGACCTACACTTGCTGATTCTTACTATAGTTGGAGATTGTGCTTTTGGAACATAGGTAGTTCACTATTAGGTTTTCCAAAATCTGAAAGTTATTAACATAGCAAGAAGAAGAAACAACCAAACTTTCCTTAGGCTGTGTTTTTAGAAAAGGAAAAAATGGTGATCCGTTGCCATTTCATTTATCAAAACCAATTAAAGAGAACATATTATCCCCTTTAAACCCTAAGTTAATCAACACTAGTAAATGCAGGAGTAATGCTAGAGAACTATTTAACTCCTAAAAGAGGGAAATCTTGCACCTTCTGCTGAGGCTCTATAAAAGTATCAGCATTTTCTACCCCAATAACAACGACAACATCTCATGATCCACAATTACAGAACCTCTAACCCTTCAAATCAAAACTTTTTGAATTTCTTGCTTTACCTCGACCTATATCAGTGAAGCTACAATGGCTGCTCACATTTGAATTGAAAGCACGACTCACATTTGAATTGAAAGCATGAGAAGTAACTTGTTGCGTACTTAATAACCTTTTGCGGCCCTCAGTCAACACATTCTTGAGAAGTTTACCAACCATAAACCAACAACTAGCCTTGGGACATTCATGGAAGAAAATTGACTCTCAGTCAACACATTCTTCAGAAGCCAACATCTGTCATTCCATCTTAAAGTTCACATCTAATGTGGTTCACCCTTAGAAGAGTAGAATTGAACCAACTTAACGTCCAAGCAATGAAACTCCTCAAAGTAAAGTTTGCCAAAGGACAGAGGCGAAGTTAGGATTCAAAACAATGGAGGCGAGATTAATAATGCACAAATTTGCCTAAAGTCAATAAATTTAACACAAATAAACAAACAATAACAAACAAATTATCCCAATTCTAATTTCTAAATTCTCAATTAAGAAAGGCAAAACCTAATTATTTAATTGATGAGTAAATCTCTAAATTAACCACTTATTTAACACAAATTCAATAAAAATTAGTAAACTCAACATAAACAAGGAAGCAATTACAAACAAAATTAGTCCAACTTTAAATCTTTAACCAAGAATAACCAAGAAGACAATTAGGTTAAAATTCTCATTTTCAATTCATGAATCATGAGTAATTCACCAAGTTAATCAATTATTTAACATAAATCTAACTAAAAGCAGTAAAATAAACATAATTATTTACAAAATAACTAAATTAAAAACAAAAATTGAGAATTTTTGGGAGTTACCTTAAATTGAGATTTGAGACTTAGGAGTTAGGAGGAGAGCTGAGGATTAGTAGAGGCGGCTGTCGGCACAAATGGCAGCGCTAGGGGCAGGCCTGGTGGCCGACAGCATTGGCCGGTCGACGACTGGGCTGAGCAGACTGCAGAGAGTGAGAGAGAAAGAGTGCGTGGGCAATAGGCTGGGCAGAGAGAGAGAGAGAGAGCGTGTTTGAGGAGGAAAGCAAAACAAGACTAGAGAGTCCAGAGGCAGAAATTAGGGAAAATGAATGGGCAAAACTCAAAAAAAAAAAAAAAAAAACATACATTGCACCATAGACGGTGAGTGATGAGAGTCGAACTCATGACCCCTTGAAACAAGTAAAGAGCAACCAAACATCCTACTAGACACACATTTGCAAAATGTAAGTGAACTAATTAATATATATTTATTTTGTTTATCCACAAAAATATCTCATATTTAATTTTTTTCCTAAAAAGTTGGGGGGTCAATTGACTCCCCTTGCCCCCAATGTAGCTCCGCCCATGCCAAAGGACCTTTTCCTTCAGCTAAATTCTGCAACTTTGAAAGCAAAAGCTTCTCCTCCACCCCCTGAAATCTCAAAAATCTTCCCTTCAATATTAACAGAGGCAAACATGACGCTAGTGCAACACACAGTTGCAACCACAAAGAACACCTCAAAAACAGAAAACAAAGCTCTCTGATCACGAAAAAGCTGGAAAACATTTCTAGTAGCTGAAAAAGTTGTGGACAACAGCAATCTGGCGGAAAAAGCCTCCGTGACAACAAAAAAAAGTTAACCAATCTAGCAGCACCACCAGTTAACGACGAAGGATAGGCATCAAGGACAGATGTGAGAAAGGAAGCTTTGGCGAGCGAAAAACTGCTAGAAGACACATGCAGCCTTCTAATAGCAAGAGATGTACTAGATGCGTCAGAAGAAGCCTATCAACTAGCCCTAAGCAAAACTATCAACTAAGGACGTGTTCGGTAAAATTAACTGTTTTAATAATGATTAATTGTTTTACTAGCGATTAACTGTGACCCACTAGTGGTTGGTGGTTAGCTGTTGAACTAGCAACTTAAAATAAATACGTTTGATAGATGTAGCTGTTGAAGTAATAGATTTATGTAAAATGGCTGAAAAGCGCACAATAACTAAAGGTTTGTAGTAAACAAAAAGACAAATTTTGTAATTTGCAGCAATTGCTAGGTCAAGGTTCTTAAAAATTACTTTCATTAGCTTTTGAAAAATGCTATATAAACCTCTAACTACTGCATCATCCATTACTTTACCGAACACTGTTAAGCATTGGTCCATAACATTTTGACCATTACAAACCACTAACCTCTACTTTAACCTCTATTACCGAACACAACCTAAGCCACGAACCAAAGGAGCAACGAGCAAAGAAGAATGCACAAAGAAGAAAATGCCCAAAGAAGAGAGAAAATTTCGACAAAGGGGGGTCCACGTCTCCCGCAGACCTAGGACCCCGCAATGACCGCAAACGACACCCTAATTTTGCCAAAGATGGAGAAGTGGAGAGATGGCCGTTGGGAGCTGCTGGGCTTCTTCTCAAAGCAATTCAAAGTTCCCATATAAATTCAAATTCAAACCCATAAGAAAGATGGTTGCAATTTATTTCCGACACTTTGATTTTCAGCTTTAATTATAGCGCCTATGTCAAATGTTTCAGGACTCTTGATTAGAACAACCATGTCAAATGTGATCATCCTCTATTTCTCCTTTGTTTAAAAGGAAAAAATAGTGAGTATTTGCTCCATCATGGATACTTGAAAAGTGATTGATATGTAAAGTGCGACTGTAGGATTACATACATATAACTCATGTCCTTTGAGAGCTTTATAGTAAGAGACATTAGAAAAATTGTACATGTAACAAAAAGGAGACATTGCAACAATGGTATATTACGATAGCGTAAAATTGCATGTTGACAAGGTGTTTAAGGTCTATTCATTTCAGTATTCAGAATTAGCATTTACCAGTGGTTAGGTATAGTTATTAGTGGTTAGTATATCAGATATCAACATTTCGCAGTGTTTGGGCTTAACAGATAGTGGTTAATGTTTAGCGGCTGTTAGGGTTAGTGGGTAGCGGTTGAAAGCATTTAGCAAATTTTTAGCATTTTTCAGTAACATTTAGCAGATTTTTAGCATTGTTTACTAACATTTTGGGCGATAGAAGCTCTTTACCGACAAGTGCAATTACTCAAATCAAGAACACTGTTCATCAGGTGTGGATCTCATTCTGTCGCCTCTCCGTCCTTTCAATGGGAACTGGGAAAGAAAGGGAGGATTGAAAATCTTCACGATTGGATATGCAGATGCGAATCGTTTGGTGCAATATTTTCCAAATTAAAATTTTCATAAAAGTATTATTTTACACTGATGATTACAAATTTCATATACAAAGTAAATTGTAAAAAGTGACAACATCAATTGTATGTGTGACGTACATTATTTAAATTTCGCAAAGCTTTGGTTTATTTTTCTTTTTTTAATACAAATACACCTCTGATTTGAATTCCTGAAATTATCGTTGATGAGTTGCCAATAGTCGGTGCTAACAAATAGCCAACAGCAGATTGATAACATTTGGCCATTAGGAATAGTAGCTAGTGGTTGGCAATAACAGTTGCTAACAGTTAATGGTTGGCAGTGTTTACAAGTGGTTAGTAGTTAGCAACATGGGGGACCAATTAGTAATGATTAACAATTACTAAACGCTTTTTATACGCTGAAATGAAAAGGAAGTCCATCCAACCTCTTCTTACGGGTCTTTCGAGTTCCTATGTACAGTATACGGAAAAGCAAACTGAAAAATACAGTGATTAAGCTCAGAGATTTAAGTAAAGGAATAAGGGCACCCGCCGGATCTTATGCGTAAATAGTATTACCCTTGTTTCCATTGTGGGCAATTGGTGGTGAGCGGCAGGATAACCGAGATGACTAAGCTTGTACATACAATTTTCCGAAGAAGCCGTGACCTTTGTATCTATAAATCGAAACTGAGGCTATTGAAGTGGAAGATTGGACTGATGTGTCGCCTACTTAAGCTGTGAGATCTGATTTCTTTGGCAACACTTGACTGGAGAACTTGAGGACCAGAGACTAGGACTCCCACATCAACAGGACCCCAGCGATCAGAGAGAGTTTCAAAGATTTCTGCAGGCCAAAATTGAGAATCACTGAATCAGCATAACATTCAAAAAAACTTCTGATAGTGTCATTTGACAACATTCATGGCTGGATATATCTTGGTTGTATAATCCTTAGAAAGGCACTTCTACTGCATAAGAAAGATCCAGATTGCTCAAGAATCAAAAATCGATTTCCTATTCCGTGCTACCTATCTTCCAATAGGTTATGTTGTTCAAACCATTTACTATTCACACTTGGAAGATAGTCATCCCCATTGCGTTCCAAGTTTCAATCGTGTTCATGTTTATTGTCAACTTATTCAATGATATTTACACAATAAATATTGGCCGGAATAACTTTTTCGCCGATTAAATGTTGCAGAGGTCAAGTTGAGGTTGGTCAAATTGACTTCTGTAAATGTAGGTCCACGTTTGAGCCCCTTTTTTTTAAAAAAAACATATCAGTTCATTTGGCTCAGATAATTACCTACAGATCAGTTATTCAGTTTCATTATTGCATAGATGTTACTCATACTTGTTATTTTACCCCAAGTGCGCGTGTCAAAACTTTATTGTTTGTTTAGCCTATCAACTACCAAAGAGGGAAAGCAAAGGTGAATGGGATCTACCTTTGATGTCTGGTCTGTAACCGTAGCGGATAGTACTCGAACTGAGAAGAAATTCACTTGAGTCCTTTTGCTCCCTAAGTGCCACTTTATCAAACACCCTGTTGCTGTGCTTGCTATTACAGTCACGCTTCTCGGTAGCCAGCATTCTTTGTTCCCACAGGTGCCAAAGGGCTGCCACTGCACCTCCGAATATGACGACACCAGCAACCATGCACAGTACTAAAAGAAACCCTTTGTACCACCAAATGTCTATCCCCTTGGGGTTTATGTAAAATGAATCTACTAAAGCAAGGAAGATCACAAAACCAATTGCTGAAGTGGTAAAATAGATTCCAATCCATATGTTATCTCCTGAACCAACTAAACTTGATATGGCGGACTTTTTCAAGGTAGGATCATAGGTGCACGAGGTCACAGCTCCGAGTACCTTTCCCCCTTCCTGGTCAGAAGCAAGTATACAATTCATGCATATAAGAAATGGCTGTCGAGCTCTGTTACTGTGAAACTCTTTGTTTTCAACTCAAGTATTCATGTATTAGAGTTGTAACTGATCTAACCAGACTCAGCAAAGTTTGTCGCTCATAGAGGTGAAACATTGGCTCAGATCACATGCTTACCAAGCTAAGCCCAACTTCCGCTAAGCTAGGCTGACTTAAGTAAGTCAGTTCTCTTTCTCTTTTCTTTTTTTTTTTTTGGGGGGGGGGGAGGGGGGGTACGTTAGTTTTGATATTCACAGTTTGTGTCGAAGCATACATTCTTTTAGCTTTGCACTAGAAGTCAGAGCATTTGGCAATTGAATTTTAAGTTAAGAATCAAAGGGCCGACAGCAGAAGCCAGGCTATAAGCAAAGCATTATTGTGTCGAGTATCAAACACAAGAATAAGCTAAGGCCCTGAACTTCAACCTACTTTGCGCTCTGCTCAAGACCATATCTGAGCAGGTCAAGAATTCGGCTCGACTAGACCCCTATCATCCAACACCAGAGGTATGTCTGGTTGGGCAAAACGCATTTGGAATAAACATGAAAAATTGACCAAAATGCTACTGTCAACAACATTGCATCATATTCTGTAGGCATGACCTAAAAACTCTCAAGATGGCTATAAACACAGTAGTTTGAGAAGGCACAAAATTATTAAATAACGAACACATTATGTGACTATGACAACACATATGCGGTGGTCCCACACTGTAGAGTAGGTGATGGAGATCTCTCCATGCCCCTTAATTTGGAAAATCAAATCAGTCAAGGTAATCTTATTTTGCTGGCCAAAGTGTAAATAAATCATCCACATTTTGTTTAAGAAGCAAAACAGCAGGTCACGGGTTGATTCCAGCAGCAAACCGGTTTTTGAGAGCTTAATTACTTAGGCCTCTTTGAGGTTTAAGTCTAATATTTTGCAATGGGTTTGAAGTTCAAGAAGTTAGCTTTCCAGCAAAACAAGTCTCAATCCATTTGGACTTCATTTACCCATTTAAATAAGCCATTAAACCCAAACTATCCAGACTGCCCATTTGAACCAGAATGTACCCGGTTTTGAGAATGTGATTTCTTAAGCTATATTATGGTTTAAGTCCTGAATTTTTGCATTTTTGGGTTCCCCTAGATGTCACCTTTCAGGTCCAAGAAAGAAAAACCAATCATGCTCAGTCAAAGTGAAGAAATCAGGTCATTTTATCAACCATGCCAGTTTTGGTCCGAATCTGCACGGTAAAATGTTTTAGTAGAAATCTCCTACTTAAACATGATTTAACCTTGATTTCTTTGCAGGGGGTTTGTATACACCCTAAGGAGTCCCCTCATGGCCTAGAAACGAAATCATACTCGGTTTTGATTGGGTTAAAAGAAGGCACAAAACCGGGCTAAAAACTGCCTAGTGAACCCGGTCAAGTGCTATGTGTTTTTTCCTTCTTCAATGGGTTTGCTCAGCTCTTTCCTTGCTTGGTTGTTTCAATCACTAGTCAAGCAGCCACCAAACAGCATGATTTGCTGAAGAAACAACATTGAATCGTGTGAACCAATGAGAAAATAAAGGAGGATTCAGCACCTTGCAATCTGATTGGATGGGCGAAAAGGGGATGCACTTTACGGCTGCTTTTCTCAACATTTTTGCTGTTAATGCTGCTGAATTAGCTTAGTTAAGGATGTATTAAGTTAATTACATCATTTGTTTTGCTTTCCTTAATATTTGGGTTGTAATTAGTTTTAGTTAAGCAAGCATATAATCTGATTTTGTACTAAGCGCATAGATTAGCAAGTTAATACGTTTCCTTCCTAAGGAGGAAACCTCCACCAGCTAACTTGCTTGTTTAGGTACTTGCTAGGCCACGTATTAATATGTAGTCACGGCCACTTTGAAAAATATACCTGAATTTTGAATGAAAAAACAGAATTGAGAGCATTGTACTTTCGTTCCCTTAAACACTTCACTTGCTTATCCTTAATTAGACCGATTAAGGTCGTGATCAAGAAAGTCTTATCTCCTAAATAGGTGGTGTTTCTGTATCCTAATTGAGGTTAAGGGCCCTAAACTCAAACTTAGTGGCGTTTCTGTATCTAAGTAAGAGTTTAGACTATCCTTCTTTCACTCATTCATACACGGCCACACTCAAATTTTAGCTTGAATTCAGCTTGCTTGTTTTTAGCTTTGAATTCAATTTTGAGTGTTCGTGATTTACCCCCATAGATACATCATATTTGGTATCAGAGCAAGTTTTATCTTGGCCTGAAACCAACCCCCATACGCCCCAAAGCCACCCAAACACATTCCTTCAAACACTTCCCACAAAATCAGCCCCATACACATCCGGTTCTACCATGAGTTCTAGTACGAGTTTGAGTTTGGAAGAGAGGTTTGAAGCACTTATGTGGCAGCATGAGATACTAATGAAGACCCTTAGTGAAGAGGCTCAGCGTGAGGAAGAAACTAAGGCTCAAAATGAGTATCTTCGAAAACAGCTTGGTGCATTTTTGAAGCAAAAGCAACAAGCCAATGAAGAACCACTCTAATCCGATTCCAAAAGGCAAGAACAAGTGTCTAGTCATACTTTGGATTCATCTAGTGAGGATGAACCCTTAAGGATGGCAAGACTAGACCCACGGATTCAAGCAAATGCAAATGACTTCAAAGTTGAACTTCCAGAATATGAAGGCAAGCTTGATCCAGAAGAGTTTTTGGATTGGTTGCATATAGTTGAGCGTGTTTTGAGTACAAGGATATTCCAGAAGACAAGAAGGTGAAATTGGTAACCTTAAGACTCAGAAAATACACCTCTCTTTGGTGGACTAACTTGTGTGCCAAACGAGTTAGAGAAAGAAAGACAAAGATCAGAACATGGGAGAAGATGAAATCCAAGCTTAAGGCTCGGTTTCTTCCCCCTACCTATGTTCAAGATTACTATTCTCAACTCCACAACCTTACTCAAGGTAACTTGAGTATGGAAGAGTACGCAAGTGAGTTTGAAAAGCTTGTGATCAAATGTGATTAACAAGAACCAGAAGAGCATATCATTGTTAGATACTTAGGAGGACTTGATCCTAGGTATGCTAATGTGGTTGATTTGCAAGCTTACACCACTTTTGATGAAGTTTGTGTGCTGGCTCATAAGGTTGAGCAGCAAAAGAAGAATAAACAGCCCCTTAAGCATGAGTTTCCAAAGCCTCCACCCCATGACCAAACCGTGAACAAGGGGAGTCCATCTCCTACCCCTACACCTACGGCACCCGTTCCTCCTATTTCACAAAAAAACAAAACTCCACAGCAAAGCCTACCCTCACAACCAAGCCCTAAACCCCTTCCTAAGGACCTCTAAAGATATTTTAAGTGCCAAGGATTCAGACACTTAGCATCAGATTGTACAAACCGTAGGTTTGTTACCTTAACTAAATGGAAGGCAATAGAAGAGGCCGAATTAGAGGAGGAAAATGAAGAGAATGTTGGGGATGAATTTGAAGAACCTTTGGAGGAGATAGTAGTAGAAGCAGATGAAGGTAATATGCTCACTTTGGACACCAACCATCCACCAAGGAGCCATGAGCATCTCAGCCTTTTTCTACTTTTGACGAACCATTACTTAAAGCTCCTAATTCTGAATTAAGAGCAATTGAGGAAAGGGTTCAAAGCAAGATTGAAGAGTCCCCTCCAAACACCATTCAAACCAGCAAGGGGAATGATTGGAAAAGAGTCCCTAAGATCAAAAGAGACTTATTTGAATGGATGATTTTATTTCAGCCAGAATTGAGCCACATATGGAAGGTGATTACCTAAACCGATTTGAGGTCAAATCATTCTCAACAAGGGGAGGATGATGGAGATCTCTCCATGCCCCTTAATTTGGAAAATCAAATCAGCCAAGGTAATCTTATTGTGCTAGCCAAAGTGTGAATAAATCATCCACATTTTGTTTAAGAAGCAAAACAGCAGGTCACGGGTTGATTCCCATAGCAAACCCGATTTTTGAGAGCTTAATTACTTAGGCCTCTTTGAGGTTTAAGTCTAATATTTTGCAATGGGTTTGAAGTTCAAGAAGTTAGCTTTCCAGCAAAACAAGTTTCAACCCATTTGGACTTCATTTATCCATCTAAATAAGCCATTAAACCCAAACTATTCAAACTGCCCAATTGAACTAGAATGTACCCGATTTTGAGTATGTGATTTCTTAATCTACATTATGGTTTAAGTCCTGGATTTTTGCATTTTTGGGTTCCCCTAGATGTTACCTTTCAAGTCCAAGAAAGAAAAACCAATCATGCTCAGTCGAAGTGAAGAAATCAGGCCATTTATCAACCCTGCCCGTTTTGGTCCGAATCTGCACGGTAAAATGTTTTAGTAGAAATCTCCTACTTAAACATAATTTAACCTTGATTTCTTTGCAGGAGGGTTTGTATACACCTTAAGGAGTCCCCCCATGGCCTAGAAACGAAATCATACTCCGTTTTGATTGGGTTAAAAGAAGGCACAAAACCGGGCTAAAAACTACCTAGTGAACCCAGCTGAGTGCTATGTGTTTTTTCCTTCTTCAATGGGCTTGCTCAGCTCTTTCCTTGCTTAATTGTTTCAATCACTAGTCAAGGAGCCAGGAAACAGCATGATTTGCTGAAGAAACAACATTGAATCGTGTGAACCAATGAGAAAACAAAGGAGGATTCAACACCTTACAATCAGATTGGATGGCCGCAAAGGGGATGCACTTTACGGCTGCTTTTCTCAACATTTTTGCTGTTAATGTTGCTGAATTAGCTTAGTTAAGGATGTATTAAGTTAATTACATCATTTGTTTTGCTTTCCTTAATATTTGGGTTGTAATTAGTTTCAGTTAAGCAAGCATGTAATCTGGTTTTGTACTAAGCGCATAGATCAGCAAGTTAATACGTTTCCTTCCTAAGGAGGAAACCTCCACCAGCTAGCTTGTTTGTTTAGGTGCTTGCTAGGCCATGTATTAATATGTAGTCACAGCCACTTTGAAAAACATACCTGAATTTTGAATGAAAAACCAGAATTGAGAGCATTGTGCTTTCGTTCCCTTAAACACTTCACTTGCTCATCCTTAATTAGGTTGATTAAGTTGGTGATCAAGTAAGGCTTAACTCTTAATTAGGTGGTGTTTCTGTATCCTAATTGAGGTTAAGGGCCCTGAACTCAAACTCAGTGGTGTTTCTGTATCTAAGTGAGAGTTTAGACTATCCTTCTTTCACTCATTCATATACAGCCACAGTCAAATTTTAGCTTGAATTCAGGTTGCTTGTTTTTAGCTTTGAATTCAGTTTTGAGTGTTACCCCCACAGATAACTCAGTAGGAATGGTCAAATCCAACCAACATCATTTCATCAACAAAATGCTTAGAAGAGTGGGTGGAGGCAAGCAGCAGCGAAAATAAAGTAAAGAGGGAGGACAACTGACCAATTTAGGTTCTGATTCTCGGGTCACATATATTTGGATTTCAAGGTTTAGTGCATCAAGGAAAACTGGATCAATGGATCCCATGTTTAGCATTGATAGAATTGGCAACTCGTCTGATTTTTTAATAGCCCAAACAATTACGACATGCTTGGGCACACAAGGTTTTCCCTCCTTGAGACGGTGAACGATGTCACTGAGGACAGCCAGGAAGGGAGAAATCCCAATGCCACCGGCCACTAAAACCAGGTGCTCGTACCTGCAAATACAAAGATGTACATATTGTAACATGAGCATCACAGAGAAGCCAACTATAAAATTACAGCTAATGAGGTTTGCGCCCAGTGCCAAGTGGTTAATACCAAAATCCTAGAACATTAATTCTTAGGTTGGATCCCTCCTTCCCCATTGTGTTATACAAGCCTCATTGTCTAGACCATAAAAAAAAGACAAATAAATAAATAACTAGACAACAAACTTACAACGGGACGAGAAATTTGACGATGTCAAAGAAAAGAGTCAAAAGACTAGCCCATACATGATTATTGGACCCATGCCCAAAACTAAGGGCCCAAATAAAGCAACTTAATATTGAACAGTAGCTGAAATCACTCCATATGAAACTGAACCATCTTAATATTTGCCCAACTAATAAAGATGGCATTTTTGTCGGAAGAACTGAACATGACTAAACCTTACTGCAGATATTCTATAATTTGGCTCTAATGTAACTTAAACGTGACACACTTTATAAGGTCATAACTAAACCCATTTCTCAAGCAAACATGATATGGACAGCCATTTGAAAAATCTACTAAAAATAGCGCCAGTCTTATTTTTTAGGGCAGATGACCTACGTCAAGTGGTATGGTGATTCATGCCCATAAGGCCCCTCCACAGAAGCAGTTATCAATGATTGAAGTTCTGAATGTAGCAACTTCTGAGGTTCCTTGTGATTCTTCGAGATTGTACTTTTCAGCTTGTCTGTCCACTCTCCTAGAACTTTTATAAGAACTGAAAGATGATGTTTACCCTCCATAGGACTAGAAGAGACACTGAAAGGATGCCATTGCAGGCAAGATAACTCCGGAATTCGAAGGAAGATGAAGCTGAGAGCATTGTACCTAAGACCTGCACTTGCAATGGTTAAGACAAATTCTATATGACCACTTCATAATAACAACTCAGAAGAAGCACACCATTGATCTGCACAGAAGTAAGGCCAAGGAAGATCAAGAAGAGAATGTTACTGAAATAATTTTTTCAAAAAAACAAAATATGCACGAAAGGACCTCTTTTGTCCCCCATTCTTTGAAAGAAAGTTTCTAGAAGCACTTAGCGACACAATGAAATGAATCAATAAGCACTGAAATGCATGCAAGGACGCTCTCCTAATTTTGTAAAATTCATATACGCTCATTGACATTCCCGGTTTCTAACATGCATGTCAAACTGTGTTCTGTCATTTGACAATTCATTGAACATACATGGTAGTCAGTACAAAGAATAATTCACGATTATTCACATCCAGCATGAACTTCTTTATGGCTAATCTTATCATGCAGCTAATAAGTTCAGAAACAATAAGCTAAATATTTCTGTCCTCAATATGTGTCGACCAAATGTGTTTGCTTTTTTTTTTCCCCCTAAACTTTTTGAAGAATTGAGTGTCAACTGTCAGTATCCTATCATTTTGAAATCTTCTGTCAATGTCCAAGCTTCTTAGACTATCCAAAACCAGTAAAATAAAAGGTCTCAGAACAATTTCACTTACTCGCAGGTTTTGAAAATACAAGCTCCAAAGTTCCACAGGCGAGAGATCTGGCCGAAATTATATCCACCGTCTTGCGAGACTGGATAAATCTCAGAAATCGATCAAGCATGAAGATGAAAATTGCTCCAGCTGCGAAGCTGAATATGAAGTCACCAACATGAAAGGCCAGGAAGAGGACAAAGACTGCATAGAGTTGGTGGGTATTAAAAAATAGCTCAAAATTCCACTTTCTTACTGGATGCAGAGATGTGACCCACATCAATAGCCCAGCTGTAAGGCTTATTACACCAGCCAGATTGGCCACACCTAAGTCTCCCCATTCCAACAACTGTAGGAAAATCAGACATAAATCCGCAGAATTAGGAACTTGGAGGGATTTCCAATTTAGGTTTTTCTCATAAGGTGTAATGGAACCTTGTGTGCATCTCAGGGGAAGAGGAGGAGATTTCCATGTAGCAAACGAATGATTTCAACAAGCTTGGATATTATTATTTTTCAATATGAACCATAACTAAATTCAATTGACACCCAAGAGCACCTTCTGGGTAAATTGTGAGATTAAAATAGTAGTTCAAGATTGGTTCTCTTCGCTCCAGTATTTTTCTTTTCCCAAAAAACAAAAAGTTTCAATTTGAGAAATGTGCATCAATTTGTGCATCGCACAAAAAGTCCAAGAATTTGCCAATTGATGCATTACCTTGCCAGTTCTTTCACCAGTCCAATTATGGTCCATGATACAAGCTGTAATTGTATATGGCTTTACATGATGAGACCTCCCTTGGATGGAATTAGTACCAATGTGTTTCTTCTCTAGAAAATCATGCAAGGTTGAGAACTATGGTAAAATTTCACTTAAAAATGGTGTTGCTTATGAGAGACATGATCAATGCTAGCAAAGCATAACAGGAAGAGCAATCATAGAAATTGCACGGACACGTCTCGTAAGTGATAATCATTTTTATACGATGTTGTTAAAGCACAGCTTCAAACCTCTCAATATCGTTTCACTTTGTGGCAAAAGCACAACAGGCAGAAATGTATAGAGGAAGTGTCAAAGATCTCCAACTGCATGGACTTATCACTTGAGGGCATACATACATATATCAGAGGTGATTTCAAGGACTACTCACTTTGCTCATAAGGTTGCCTTCCAATGCCCAAGGTATTCCATGTAATAGTCCATGGATAGTGAAGACTGCCATGGTAAGGTGTCCCAACCAGACATGATATCTGGCAGCATGCTCAAAAGGGATATCTATAAGGCGAAGAAGCAAAGATCCCCTCGAGATTGGGAGAAACAGAAGCACTAAGCAAAACAGCCCGATCAGGCCAAGTTTTGCTCCTGTCCTTTCCAACATTAAACAGCTGAATATCAAAGACACGAGGTCAGCAATACAATAATCCGTGTACTTATCAAAAGAAAAAAAAATCTGTCTACTGCTGTGCAAAATTACAGAAATGAGAAAAATGACAATCATCTGTCCAATGCTAGCTTGGAAAATCAGCTTTCACATGATCAGATCTTTTTTTTTTGGGGGGATCCTAATTTACATAATAGTAATAATTTCCAAGAAGAAAGTACAAAAGAAAGGCTAGCTTGGAAAAAAATTCAAAGGCTTCAATATCCACAGCTGATCACATAAAAAAACCCAGGCCCAGGCGGTCATGATTATGAACATTTTTTCAGTTGGAGGTAGGGAAGGGAAGAGATGTCATTTAACCCCGTCTTACCTTGTTTGGAAAATTTAATGGAGAGCAAAAGGGAACACCAATAAATAAGTCATTGTAACTAATAGAAAGCCACCAACACCAACAGATTCACAACCTCATTCAAATTCTTAGATTCATCACCAAAGGGCAATTTGAAAAATGACCATCATGCAATACATGAGGGAAAGGCTCATATGCAAGAGGTTATTTGTGCTGGTGAATGAAATGCCTAGCCTAGTAACAAACCAAATAATTAAACAAAAAAAAAAAAAAGTCGTTTCACCAATAAGCTTTAGCTCAAGCAGCAAGAGTGCAATCCCCTAGAGGGGCCTCCTGTGGCGGGGAAAATATTAATGCCTGAGAAAGAAAATGCTTGTACATAATAGGCTCAAGCTTCATTGGGTCTGGTCCTAATTATATGCCTCCCCCAGATAACAACATCCCCCAGTACACAAGGGGCTCCTTACTGTCTCCCCCCCCCCCCCCAAAAAGGGGTGTTGGCACAAGATTTAGCTAGGTGACTGGTTTTAAAAAAAGGGTGCTTCATTGGCCCACATGCGGAAAAGGTCGTTTGATACTCTGACAGATTACTGTTTATCAAGCCTCAGCTGAAGCAGCATAGGCATGAGAAATTGCTGATCTATCTATGGCAACCTACCCAATCAAGTTTGATACAAAAGATGCTTAGTTCTTTTTCTTCTTCTTTCTTTTTGATTTAGTTGGTCTGGTGTCTGACTTGGACTGGTGTTCATATAAAACAAACTCGCATGGAGGGATAGGGCTAAAGGAAAAGGGAGAACTAAACAAGTTTGATGCCTCATGGCCGTGACCTCAAGGTGATGAGGAGAACTCACCACTAAGCTCCCACTTATCTACTCTATCATAAAAGAATCCTAATGTAGACCACAAACAACATATTTGTAACCTCAATTACATGTAGAACTTGCAGACTAAGCGGCAACTTGCTGAATATAATGTTAGCGCTTTCAATCTTGAAATGGTATTCTGATCCTTCAGAATGAACTATTCTAAGAGATAAAGGTCAAATAATATTTGCCTAGTGCAAAACAGAACCTTGAGACTTCGAGCATCCCCTGCCTTCTGCCAGAGAGGATGACTCCGGAAAGAGAACACATTGTCTATGCTGTACATATGATAAGAAGCGTAAACAAAGCATTACTTCCTAAAGTGAGGCGGAAGTCAACCAAACCAACAAAGTAGCAATTTAGGTAACTGCAGCCATTAGAAATAGCTCCACACCTTTTATCAAAGGCAGAAACTTGAGACTGAGATATCGTCTGCCAGTTCTGAATAATATAAGCAGCAGAACCGTTGATGATGAATGCAACAACCAGGAGTATGCCAACGAACTCTGCAACAGAAACTACCCCAAATGGTCCATCCACCAGAATAGGAAAAGTCCACAGGCAAAACTTTGGTTTCGAGGCCTTGTTCCCACAGACAAATGATGATAATCTATCAACAAAATTCATATTCAG
This sequence comes from Carnegiea gigantea, assembly GCA_029747015.1. Classification (NCBI taxonomy): domain Eukaryota; kingdom Viridiplantae; phylum Streptophyta; class Magnoliopsida; order Caryophyllales; family Cactaceae; genus Carnegiea; species Carnegiea gigantea. The sequence goes on along the minus strand of JAKOGI010000160.1, from coordinate 496,610 downwards.
GCCTGAATTCCATGAAACAGTAGACAAACCAAATGAACAATTAAACATTAAAAAAAAGACAATTTGGGTGATGTCATAATTGGATCAGGGAACATTGAGCTCATATAGGCCATTCCGGTTCACGTCAGAGCTATTACCAAAATGCATATACAACCCTGAATTCCATGAAAAATTAGACACATAAAATGAACTTGGAAAACAGGCACTTTGGATCAGGTCATAATCTGAACATGGAATATTCAACTCGCATAGAACTCTTATTAAGGCATTTTCAGTTAGAATCACACAGAGGTTGGCTTTGATTCAGGTTAAATTTGGTTTCGGATCAGCTCAATTCAGGTTTTAGTCAAAATGTGTGATCTCATCTTGGTTGTGATTTAGGTCCTCCAGTTAAGTACTACACAATTTAGCAACCAGAGTAATAATCCCGAAATGTTGGATGATTAAATCTTATAAACATAGGAAGTTGAAGATTATTGAATTAAGAATACGGAGTCACATACTCTTGAACCTCATCCTCGCCTGTAATAATAAGCCAAATCACAGAGAAACACGCAATAATGAGAACTGGTGCAGTGAAAGCAAGAAGTATACTACCTGCAAAATCCCAGAAAGAAACTCATCAATATCAGTACTTAGCCATTCCTTAAGTGAATATACAGTTTATAAGTAAGCATAATAATGCAAAACGAAAAATAGCTGTATCTACTTACCAGTGAGCCCAAAAAGACTTCCAGATGTCGCATTCATGTACTGAATAAGCAACTTGTTCACAGATTCCAGAGGATACAAAAACAACAGGGAAATCCATATAATAAAAACTACCCATATTAACCCTTTTAGAATCCATTTTGTTGTGGACTTCAAGATGGGCATCCTCTTCCCAAAAGCAGCAGCATTGGCATCATTTGATAGTAAAGGTGCATTAGTAGAGCACTCACCCATACTGAGCAAATTGGATTAAGTGTTGAAGTCCACAGGCAGTCGTCTACGAGGCCTTTTTCCCCCCTTCCTAAAATGTAAGACAAAAAGTTCATATATTTAAAGGCCGCAATTTTATTTTATTTTTTTTAAATGCAAACAGGTTTGATAGAATCACATTGTTACAACTATGAACGTTCCAAGTTATAAGGGTACAAAGGGACCTACATGAGTATGAAACATCACCTGCATTTTATCATTGGTATGACCACAAATACGAAAACCACCTGGGAGGGTCAGCCCACAGTGGGATCAGAGGGCGCATCAAGATGTAGGCAACATGTTTGGCCAGGTCACTTGTAATCATGCAATTAACATTTGGGGATATAGCAATTTGAACCCCCAAATTATGATAAATTTGAGTTGTAGTAAGTACCTTATTTCCATGAGCGATATGAAAGGCGTCACTGGCAACAACTATAGGAGGTAGGACTCTCTTCTAAATGTACAAAAAGTTGCTTCCCAAATAATCACAACCAAAGGATTGCAACATCACAAATAGCCCTAAGAAATGCCTAGAAGAAATGATCCTGGAGAAGAATTTATTTTGTACTGCAACTCTTCTTGTTCTTTCTTCTTACAGTTTCATTCATCACACTTCCCTCTTAAAAAAAAAAAAAAACAAAAAATGGGTAGTAAAAAATATAATAAACCCGAAAACAGGGAAAAGAATTTACAAATCAGAACCCCAAAAAGGTGAAATTTTTTCGCAAAGAGGATAATATCCCCAATTTAAAACAGCACAATGGATGAATTTTGAGTTTCTAATTGAGGGATGGGATCCTTGTAGTGATTACCAATAGAAGGGTGGATGATATAAAGTTTAGTAATAATTCAGTAAATGATGGTGCAGAGTGAATAATAACTGTGTCAGAAAGAGGGGGAAGGTTCACCTGGTAAGAGTCCGGGAGGAAGTCCATGAAAAAGCAACTACACAAAGTAGAGTGAGGACAGAAAGAAAACGGACGGTAAGACGAAGTTGTTTGAGCAAAGGGGCCCGCTGTGACAAGGGCTTGTTTTGCTTGGAAGGATCCTTGCCGAGAATAGTGTGTCGTTTTCGAACACGCAACAATAATGCCTATTTCACTCCACATCTCAGAGTCGAGAAATCTAGAAATTAAAGAAATTAAAGTAATTTCGCCTTACTCGTTGTTACACTCTATAGAGCACACACGATACTGTTAGCGTGGTCCTACAGGCACGAAATCGTGTGTGCATAATCCACGCAGTTCTTATTTTGGGTCCTCCATCAAGCTAACAAATTTGGCAAAATCATTCTGATTGGAATTTTGCTCCTTCCCCTCGAAGCTTCTTTCTCTGCCACCGTAAGCAACGCTTCCCAGCTTGTGTTGGCTCAATCGGAGCCAGTGATGGCAATTTTTGTTGGCCGCCAACTCTGATGAATCATTTTCTTCCACTTTGGCTCTAATTGGTTGGGGTGTTCATGGTTTGGGTACCCAAATCAAAAGATATTTCGGTTTGAGTACCCAAAATTTCAGGTCGGATAGATGATGAATCATACCCGAATTGAAAATTATCGGGTACCCGATAGTTTCGGTTCGGATTTTTGATTATCCAATAACCCAATTTTTGTGTACTTTCTTTTTTTGCCAAGTAATTTTGTTGTATGTTAATCCAAACTTTTTTGTCCCCTTTTCTGGATAATTGTTGTAATTTCCTTAAAAGGAGAACTTGTTGTTTATGCCCTAAACCACATGCATACCTAATTACCTATTCTTATTTGTACCCTAAAACCAAAATACCATACAACATCATCATATAACAATCAAATTTCAATTACTTCACACCTCGAAAAGCTCATTAATATCGTACTTAAGCATCATACTATGCTCATGGTCCAAATGATTAGAACTCAAGCAATCCAAATTCAAAATACTAAATTACTAATATGCTAAACATTCCAACCAAGCAATGCAACACATCAAAATTTTAGTGTTATTAAAAACAAAAAAAATTTAAAAATTTTTTAAAAATTGGATTTTCGGGTACCCGAATTTGTAAATTGACTGACCCTTACCCGAACCAAATATCCGAAAAAATTATCGGTTCGGGTGCCCGAACTGAATTTTTCAAATATTTCGGTTCGGATATCCGAAATTTTGGATTGGGTATCAGGTTTTCGGTTTAGGTATTTGGTTTTGGATATTTTTAAACACCCCTACTAATTGGTCTTTTCATATGGTTTATTAGTGTAGGAAATTGAATTTCAGCTTTGGCGGTTTCTTCTTTTCTATTTTCTTTCTCACGGTGTTGGGTCGATCATTGCTTGTCTGTGCGACTCGTTCATCAGTTCGGTGTTCCCAGTTGATTAATTTGACTTTGGTGTGGGTAAATTGCACCCTTTTGGCGATTCACGTGCTGACTCTTGATCTTGCTGTTGCAAATGTGCTGGTTCTTGAGTTCTATTTCCTTCCGGTTTTTGTATTAGTTGTGGTAAATGAGTTCATTTCTAGACCTCCATTGATCGATTATCTATTTTGGGTTCTATTTGGTATCAGTGTATCACTCTTTATGTTTTAAGTGGGTTCCCTTCATCTGTATACTGCTTTATGTTCTAAGTGGGTTCCCTTCATCATATTCACTTGTTTTGGTTCCCTATTGTATTAGGGCTGTGTTTGCTACCTTCTAGGGACCTTTGCTGTTTGAGGAAGTGACTTGAATTTAGTTAGGTGCTAGAGTGTTTATTAAAGATCTTGAATAGTTTTGTATCTTGGCATTATTTTTGTATTGTAAATAGTTTATTTACTAGGAATAGGTGATATGAGATTTTGTTTGCCTGTATTACAAATACAGTTATGCAAGTATATATTTCCTTTATATTGGAGCATTGAATCCACCTTTTGCATGTATATTCAATAAGAGATTAATAGTGTGGGCGAGCACTGAGAGTTTCTTCTCACCTATTCCTTGTTTTTTTTTCATGGTACCAGAGCGAATTTAACGATCCTTAATCGATTATTGTGCTAGTCTACCTATCCTCCTCCTTCATTCATATTTATTCATGGATTTCTTATCTCTTAAACTATGGGATACAAAGATAAAAATCCACCAAAAATCAGAAGTAAGAGCCGTGGACCTAAGCGCAGTCTATAATCTCCACCCCTCAGACAATAAAGGCCAGATCTTCACCAATGTTTTACTCAAAGGAGAAGGAAACTACTCCACTTGGAAACAAGCTATGGAATACTTTACGTGCAAAAAACAAAATAGCCTTCGTGAATGGTTCAATTACAAAACCATTTCTAGAAAACCCACTTTATGGCCCATGGATTCAATGTAATTCCATGGTACTCTCTTGGCTTTTGAATTCTATGGAACCTAATGTTCGAGACAGGGTTGCCTACATACAAGATGCCCATGTTGTGTGGGAAGATCTCAAAGACCGATTTTCTTGCGAAAATGCTCCAAGAATCTATCAAATCAAGAAGAAAATCTCATCCTTGGGTCAAGAAAACATGTCAATCTCAGTTCACTATACATGTTTGAAGGCCCTATGGGATAAGTTGATAGAATATGTTCATATCCCGCAATGCACTTTCAGAGCAGCTAAGGCAGTTGTCAAAATGAGGGAGATTGATAAGCTGAATGACTTCTTAATGGGGTCTTTGTAACACCCCTATACCCTAGGATTAGGGATGTTATTGATTTCTAAAATTTTGGAGCGAAATTGCCAGAGTTCTACCTAAAAACTTACTATAACCTAGGCTTAACGCCTTACATTAGGTCCTTGCAATTAATAATACATAAAAGACATATCCAACTAGCTCGACGGTTACACGCCGGAGACTACAACTCTACGGGCCACACGCCCCGTAGTACACCAAGTACAAAGTTCAATAAGAGAAAGAAATAAATGGTACAACTCATCGGATCACACATTCGTAGTACTGGGGTTTACATCCCAAAAATAATTAAGAACAATTAAACCAAGCGATTGATTATTCAGATGGTTGACTTACTTTGCCAAAAAGAGCGACAACTACTCAATGTATATTACGTGAACTACGGTAACTAACTACATATATCCAAGAACTTATGAATACATTGCATAACATCATTCAAGTCATGATCTACATATGTAACTCCTTATCCAAAGCAAGAGAGTGGTTTTGACTCGGCTTACATGAGTCGGCTTCCGCCTATCACATCAAGAACCTGAGAAAAAGGGAAATTGAGAGAGGATGAGCTACCATACACTCAGTGAGTGATTCTCAACCCCTAGAAAACAAACAGTTGCACACAATACTTTTAAGTAGCAATCGCACACAATTTGATATTTAATATCACACAATAGACATATAAGGCCACTTGTATCCCTCAATACCTCAATAACCTCTAGAACGCAAATGACATCTCTTTTTTTCTTTCATTTCACGCATAAGAACTCTCAATTTGCCTAACCTAGGACGCTTGTAACTTAGCAATGACAAGCACCTATTACGCTTATATTACATCACATAATAGGCAGCAAGTACTCAATAGCAAGTTGTCACAAGCTATAATCTAGACATTGAGAATAGTAGGGCGTTTAATTCACACATGAACACTTAACATCAACGAGTTCAGTTAGAGTCACCAACAGGAGTTCTTTTAATAAGAAAATGGACTTCAATGCATTTAAAGACAAGAATCTTCGCTTAAATCAAAGTAAGCACTTACAAAAACAATTTTTATTCACAAGAAAGTCATTTGGAATCCAACAAGACCCTTTTAAAGATTACGTACACTTTTCCAAATGTTTGCACTATTATAATGCTCGAATGAGGAGTTTTTAACATAAAATAGTTAAGAAATCATTTTCTGGGGCACCGGATTTGTGTATTTGTGCTTGTTCAGGTGAGATCATCACTCACACTTCATGGTAACTCCCGGGCCTCTCATAATCAGCTGACACTTACCCTCGTTAAGGTCTTCTAGGGTTTCTACTTATGGTCTATTCCCTAGGAATTAAGGTTTTCACATACCGAGTCTGCTCTCTAAACTTGTGTTCTGCCATAGTCAGAGTCTTCTAGGGTTCCTAGGGCTGGCAAAAAAATCCGTATCTGCCTAAAACCTGCAAAATCTACTCCAATGAGCATGGGTATGGGTGGCGAAAATTGAAAAAAAATGAGTATGGATCGGGTATTGCTAAAATGGGTATGGGTATGGGTATAGGTCATACCCGCCCCATACTCGCCCAATGCCCATTTTGTCAATACCCGCCCCATACCCGTCTCATACTTGCCCCATCTAAAACCCATACCCATTTGTTTAAAGTTCTAATTTGTTACTTGTACTTGAATATTTTGCTAGTTGCTTTGAGTTGTATGATATGTCAAACTTCGGTAGAATATTTTGTTTAAAACTATAATTGCCAAGTGCTAATTAATTCTTTTGATTGGCAAATTTTTAGTTGTATTTGATGTGATATGATATGTTTGCCGGAAGCTTGGTGTTAATGTGACATATTGAGTATTTGATATCAAATATGGGTACAAAATAGGTTTAATTCTTTTTTATCTATATGTACCTGAATAAAGCCTGCGTACCCACTATACCCAGTGGGTATGGGTATGGGTATGGGTATAACTTTTCAATACCCGATGGGTATGGGTGTGGATATAGGTATTAATTTTGAAAATGGGTATGGGTGAGGGTACGGTTAAACCCGCCCCGTACCCACCCTATTGCCACCCCTAAGGGTTCCCACTTCTAGATCTGCTCCCTAGGAATTAGGGTTTCCGTTTACTAGGTCTGCTCTTTAAATTTATGTCTCACCCTTACCAGGGTCCTCCAGGGTTCCGCTTTTGGGTCTGCTCCCTAGGAATTCACTGGTATTATCCTCTTAGCCCAAAACATTTTAGATGCATCTCATTTTTAACACATTTTACATAGAAGTTCCCATTGTATCACAACAATGCCATTTCCATTTTCAAGAAGGGCAAAATGCCTTAATAAACTCATATCGACTTATAACAAGCATATAACCACTCATTTCGGTAAAGTATGCTTGTAAATGAGTTAATGACTAAGTAAGCATTCACTTTTCAAGGAAAGGAATATTAAAGCTCATTTTAGCAACCACTAGTTTGCAACTTACTCATAAGTAGTTCCACTAGAAGAACTTTAGCAGCTTGGTTCTACAAATCAGTCGCATGCTTCGGGTTTGCTAAATTCATTTCAAGTTACACGAATGACGCTTAAAGATGTTTAGCTTAACAAGAGCAATATGTAATCATATTCTCATTGAAATAATTTCCGCTTTCATATAAAAAGAAACTTGTGGCTCATTTCAGAAATTTCAACTTGCAGTTTACTTATAGATGGTTTTACTTAAACTCTGCAGAATGGTTCTGCACAAAAACCCCTACGCCTCGAGTTCATTAAACTCTTTTCAAATTCCTACGACACGAGATATTTAAAAATAAGCTCACGACTACGATCTGATGCCTAGTTCACTCAAGGGTTATGGTTTCAACTTTTTGGTCGATGGGTCATCCAACTATATGATTCAACCGAACTATTTAGTGAATATAGTCAACCGTTGCTCGATTCAGGGACCCATTTCGTTGTTGAACCTGGTAACTAAATCGTTCAAGTGGCTCCTGTCCTCCTACTTATCCTCAAAGTGAAAATAGAGCAACCATGAATAAGAAGCTAACAACAATGATAAACACACCATCAAATATCAAATACGACAATACACTTCGTAAATTCGCAGATTTTACACACAACCTGAACTCGCTCCTCACCGCACCAACCATAAGAATCCTTAAAACCCACTCAATTTCAATCCCAACCACTCTAATTAACTCAAATAGCCTCACTAGTATCATTATTCTCACTCATTCAAATTCCAACTCCATATGCAACTCAATTTATTGAATAAAAGGATAAAAACTTTGTAAATAAGCAATAATTTAGGAATCAAGAACCACCCACCTTGAATGCAAGTAAAAGACTCGACTTAGGGTTTGGTTCGGGTTAGCTTGCATGGTTTGGCTCACTCCTTGCTCCGGATGTGCTGCCTGCTGCTCCACCTCCTGACCGGCACCGTCGCACCCACCAAGCTGCCAAAATGACAACAAACCTTGCTGTTTAGTACCCCGCGGCTGTCTCCCTCTCTTGCATTGATTGCGTGCAGTTAGTGGCACCCCACTCTGATTGTCTGGGTGGTTGACCATTCGTCGCCGCCTTGGCCACCGTCCCCCACTCTATCTCTGTGCGTCTGGTGGAGAAGAGGGACGAAGCAGAGCCAGGGGGTTATGCTCCTCCTCGCATAAAGGGAATTAGGGCCTCGACCCCCCTTTCTTTTTCTTTTCCTTTTTTTTGTGTTTGTTTTGTTAGACCATAAAACATCTGGCCTAAATAGCCCCAAGCCCAACTAGTTTCGATGTTGCCCAATCTGACTCTGCTAATCTTGCTCAGTTTAATTCTCGAGTATTTACTAAATTTTTGCGTTCAAATAATAAGTCATGATATTTAGAAACCATATTTAATAAAATTACTTACTTTAATAAAGAAACAAACATTAACCTAATGTAGTTAATAAACATAGCTAATAAAATTATTAATCTAAACATTTAGCCCAAAATAAAAAATCCTCAATTATTATAGTCTTGAAGGAAATTATGGTACTGTTGGATCTTAAATTTTGAACATGGACCTATTACCGACAATCAGGAAAGCATATTCTATGCTCATTCAAGAAGAGAAGCAGCAACTCTTGGCATGTTCATGAAATTTCACATCTGAAGCTACAGCCTTGGTAACCAAAGGAGGCAATTCTCATCAAGGTTCAGGACATGATTACATATCAATGCGGGACAACAATGTACATGGTATTGGTTCAGTGAAAGATGAATTTTCCACAAACATCCGAGGACGTGAAAGACCAAACAAACTATGCAGGAGTAGTTCAGATCACAATCGGCCATATTGTACACATTGCAAGCGGCTAGGTCACGTACGTGATTATGAGCTACATGGATATCCTGCCGATTGAAAAGGTTAACATAAGGTTCATGCAAATTATATGACTTAAAGGTGCTGCTACTCTCCTAATGATGGCATAGGAGGTAACAATAAATCGAGGCTCATCAGGTGCTATTTCATCTGTAACATCAGCCGTTTCTGGGCTCATAGTAACTCAATACCAATAGCTTCCAAACCTGCTCAATAGCAGTGGTATAGCTCTTTCAAATTTAGCTAACTTCTCTGGTGAGTCTGTCAATTCTACTAATTGGATAATTCATATTGGAGCAACTCATCGTATCACTGGGAAAGTCAGAATTTGAAGCATTTAATAACAAACTCTCTTCCTCAACCTGTGGCTTACCTAATAGAGAAGAGTCGCTAGTTAATCAGACAGGATGAGTAGTTATTTCTAATGATATTGCTCTGAATGGAGTATCTGTTGTTCTAAAATTCAAATGTAATTTATTATCTATTCGTAAGTTCACTCGGGATAATAACTATGCGTCATATTCTTCCCTGATTATTGCATAATGCAGGACTTACACACGAGGACGCTGATTGGATTGGGTAGGCAAAGAGATGGGTTGTATTATCTTGACTCTCCAGAGCGAGTCCCAAGGGCATTAAATTCGGTTGGCTTTTGTACCAGTCTTCTTTTGCATAGGTGTCTTGGACATGTACCTCTATAGAAGTTGAATAAAGATTTACTTTGTGATATTTTTCTATACAATGTTCTCACAGAATCCTTTTTCTATAAATTGTTTTCATAAAATCCTTTTTTTGTGGATATCTTGAAATCAGCCTCTCTATGGACATGGATGCTTGTAGAGCAAACTTGCCTACATCTGGATCTCCTGAGATCCCACAAAAGCGAGACTCACATTGGTAGGTGTTGTTATTATTGTTACTTTGTGATGTTCGTCATCATGGTAAACAAACTCAATTATATTTTACTAAGCGTCGTAATAAGAGTATCGTGCCTTTTGAATTGATTCACTGTGATATTTGGGGTGCTTACAGAGTTGAATCTTTGACCGGTGCCCATTATTTCTTAACTATGATAGATGACTATAGAAGATGTACTTGGGTGTCTCTTATGAAATTTAAGTTTCAAGCTGCTGATTTTTTAATGTCATTTTGTTGTATGGTTGACACTCAATGCTAAACTAGAATCAAATGTGTTGGAAGTGACAATAGGTAAGAACTTAAATCTATACCTATGCTAAATTTCTATAGCCAGAATGGGATTGTCCATGAGACCTTGTGTCCACAACAAAATGGCATTGCCGAAAGGAAACAACGACTTCTCTTAGAAGTTGCCCATTGTCTGCATTTTCAAGTTGGATTGCCTAAAAGGTTTTGGGGAGAATGTGTCTTAATTGCTGGGTACAGTGGCAGAGCTACAAAGGGGCAAGGGAGTCAATTGACCCCCAGCTTTTTGGGAAAAAAATTAAATGTGTGATATTTTGGTGGAAACAAAAAATAGATATATGTTAATTAGTTCTTAGATACTTCATAAAGAAATGCACAATAGACTGGTTGGTCGTTTGTTGCTCCATGTGGGAGGCCGCGGGTTCGACTTCTTGTGTCTTCTTCTGTGTAATTTTTTAAAAGTCTGTCGAATGACGATATCTTACTTTACTTTCAAAACATGAGATCTCGTCGAGGACAATTTTCTTGATTGTATTAGCTACGCACTTTATTTTTAAAACTATTAAAGTTTATGTTATGTATATTATTAATCTCGTTCCCCCCTCGCTTTGAATCCTGGTTCCGTCCCTGGCTGGGTACTTGATAAACCTAACACTAACGACTATTTTATCTAATAAAAGCCCATATAAGCTTATACTCACGAAGCACCCATCTTATGACCACTTAAGTGTTTCCGGGAGCCGTTGTTATGCACACCATCATATTATGGTAAGAGATAAGTTCGATACAAGAGCTCAAAAGGTCATTTTTGTTGGATACCCATATGGTCAAAAGGGTTATGGATTGTACAACTTGGACAATGGTAAATTACTTACATCACGAGATGTGATATTTTATGAAGACAAATTTCCATACTTTATGAATTTGCTAGAATTAGGATCCCCCTTGGAAGAAATGATATTGAGAACTTATTTGACAGTCATGACAACCCTTTTTGCATGTTGGATGAGGGAAATATGGGCACTGTAATCATGGAAGGTAATGAATCCATAATTTGAGGGGCTTGAAAAATTCCACTGTATATACACATGACACATCAGAGGGTAGCCCAACTTTCGTTGACTCATAATCACATGTGATGATGCTGGTCTTGGCCCACTTGATATGTCCACTAGCCATGATCATCAACAAATTAAAGGGAATGATCAGCATGATGTCCACTTGACTAGTTCTTCCCCAATAGATAATCAACTGAGTGTGCATTAGTCTAGTCTTTCCCTACAATGCCAACGTTAAGTCTCAGCAAGATATTCTGAGTTCCAGTATTATCTTTCACCCTTCATTAATCCATCTTGAGCCATAACTCATTTAGCTAACTCAGGTTTAGCCTATCCTTAATCACATTACTTATCTTACAATAGATTTTCTACAGCTCACTCTGCCTTTTTAGGGGCAATTAGTGCCAGTGATGAGCCTAAAACTTTTCAGCAAGCAATTCGCCATGCTCAATGGTGAAAGGAAATGTCCAAGGAAATCAAGGCATTAAAAATGAATTAGATATGGACTCTTGAACCTTTGTCAGCTGAGAAAAGAGCTACTGATTTGAAGTGATTATATAAGATAAAGTACATGTGGCATTATTAAACATTTTAAGGCTCGTCTAGTGGCTAAAGGGTACATACAAATTGAGGGGCTTGACTGCTATGAAGCTTTTACTCCATTGGCAAAATTGGTGATAGTTCATTATTTGTTAGCTGTAGCATTAGCTAAAAATTGGAAGCTTTATCAATTAGATGTAAATAATGCTTTCCTACATGGAGACTTAGAAGAGGAAGTTTACATAAAGATTCCTCAAGGATTAGCTTGTAAGAGGGAAACTCGAGTATGTCGGCTTCACAAATCATTGTATGGTTCAAAACAACTTCCCTTCAATGGTATCAGAAGTTCATCACTTCCCTCCAACGAGCTGGTTACCAATAGTCCAAAGTAAATTATTCTCTTTTCACTTGTCATGAAGGTAATTCTTTTGTAGCGGTTCTAATTTACTTGATGATGTCATTGTGACTAGAAATGATAACGCAGAGATTGCAGCCCTTAAGCGACACTTAGATGATGTATTTTCCATAAAGGACTTAGGCCCACTAAAATATTTTTTAGGGATTGAAGTGGCTCAGTCACCAGAAGGAACTGTTCTAAGTTAAAGGAAATATGCATTAGACATACTTTTTGATGTAAGATTGTCGGGCAGTCACCCATGTAAATTCCCTATGGAGCAAAATCATATGTGTCAATTTATTTGTAGTGCCCTACTGAGTGACCCTGGTCAATATTTTCGTCTTGTAGGACGTCTGCTTTATCTTACAATCACTTGTCTAGACATATGCTACTCCGTCCATGTATTAAGCCAATTCATGCATGACACTCATTAAGCTCATCTAGATGCTGCCATTTATGTTCTTCGCTATATAAAATCTACTCCAAGACAAGGCATAGTATTTTCCTTAAGTCGCAGCTTGTCTTTATTTACGTTATGTACCGCAGATTGGGCTGGCTACCCACTTTCTCAATGGCTAACTATAGGTTACTTTATTATGCTTGGTTTAGCCCCTATTTCTTGGCGTTCTAAGAAATAAAGTGTTGTTTCTCGTTCTTTAGTAGAAGCCGAGTATAGATCCATGGCTATAGTGACGTGTAAGCTCATTTGGCTACGTTGCCTCTTAAGTGATCTTTGTGCTTTACAGCCTCAACCTTCTACACTTTTATGTGACAATCAAGCAGCAATACATATTCCTTCTAATCAAGTGTTTCACCAAAGCTCTTGGGCAACATTAGTTTGATCACATTTTGTGCAAGTTGGGTATAAAAGACCTTCATGCTCCAACTTGAGAGGGAGTGTTAACGATCTTGAATATTTTTATATCATTATTTTTGTATTGTAAATGTTTTATTTACTAGGAGTAGGTGATAAGGGATTTTGTTTCCCTGTCCTTATTTTTTTCAGTGTTAGTGGTATACTATGATTTGGTACTTTGCAGGTTATAAATCTGAGGTTTGATGATGCTTTCGATGATTTGATTAATTCATTAATTAGGGATGAGTTGGATACAAGCATTTTGCAGTGCCTTGAGACTATGGACCATCCTTGACAAGCTATATGGGAAGCACATACCTTAAGAGATACAGGTAATCTCCTTTTTAAGAATCAAGTGTTTTCGAAATCTATAGCTTGGTATGAACGGGCACTCCAGCTCGTCTATGTTGGAATATCTTTGTGCGCCCAAGATGCATGCGGATTTAATGTCCCAGCTAGCCATGACTCTTAATTCGAACCTAGTAGCATGTTGGTTAAAGCTTGATCAGTTTGAGGGATCTAAATTTCACTATGACTTGGCCTTGAAATTTTATGCTCATAATGTCAAAGTAAGGTATTGACGAGCTGTATACTTTATAAGCTTGTGAAAGATGCATGATTTGGAAATTGCATTGAAATTTGAACCAAAAAAAAGACATTGTGGCTAAAGAGTTAAAGATGCTTGATGGATAGTATGGGATCTAGTGCTGAAGAATCTTCTTCAACTACTGGACATGCAACAATTAATCACGATAAAGGAACCACCACTTTTGATCCATTATGTCTTCAAAGCCAATCTAACAGGTCATATAATACCTCCAATAAGGAAAATTCAGTAGCTGATAGTGACAGTAGATATGTAGATATAGTGGTAGTTGTCCTTGTTAGAGACTCTTAGCTCGATATTGCATGTCCTGTTAAGATAGATGAACCTGCGAATATTGCCTATAGAAGTTCAGGTTTGAGTGGTATATATTCTTGCAGTAACTCTATAATGGTTGAGGCCACCAAGGTTGAATGGGAGACATTTTAGTATCAATGCGGCGTGTTTGGCAGTGTCATTCAAGCTACTAGTTCTTTGGGTGCTTCGAGTAAAATGTGTGAAGACAAGTAGGAACATACTCAATCTATTAGCGAGAGCATGGGACATTCTCCCGGGGGGGCGAAGAGGCCATGCTTAAGAATCTTGCTTATAGTGTATGCCTTCTAGCCTGAGTGATGATGTTCCAATGGAGGATGTTATGTTTACGCACTTCAACTTACAAAGATTATTTTGCATCAACATTTCACATAAGACTTATTAAGCTCTTTTAAGATGCTAAGAGGTTAGTTGTGTGCTTCCTTCACATTTGATTCATATGAGAATCAAAATCGTTGTTAAGAAAATAGAAGTTGTTATGAACGAGACAAAGCAACCATGCATTCTGACATAGATGGTATGTCACGTGTGGATCATGCAAAGGAACTTTATTATAACCCATTCAATTCTTTGGGTTTCGTGGAGCATAATCTAATCGCTAAAAAATGGAGGGGATAGCATTAATCTTCGATCTCCACTGAGCAGGTAGAAAAAAACAATGGGGTTCTAAGTGCACATTATTGGGTCATCAGAGGAGGCAAAAGAAGCTCCCAAGAGTGACGGAATTGGTGACATGGATGATGGCTTCTCTTTTTTCAAACTAATCCTTTTGTTTGGTGCAGTCAGGATTACGTGAAGCATAAAAGTGAAGATGTTCTGTTCAATTTGATTGGGAATTTGATGCTCACAATGATAAAGGACGGAGGCAGCCTATTTAACTTGAGTAAGCACCTGATACTTAATGTGACTATATTTCTTTGATTGGGTGACAACATGACAAGCAAAAAGCGAGTCCCATTTAAAATTTTGATAATTAGGTGTGATTAGGGTTACAGATGCAATTAATACAAATAGGTTATGTCCTATGGCAGGTACTACTAGCTATGACTCCAGGTTTGTATTGTTGGATACAACACCCCGTAAATTGTGTAAGTGCAGTTGTTGTAATCCTTTTCTAGTCTTTTATCTATATGTGTGCTTTACCTATTGACCAAAAAAAAAAGTTAAATGGATGCTGACAAAAAGGTGTTCTTGGTGGAATTATTTAAAAGATGCTTTTGTCACAAATATCAGGTGTTTGCTTTTGGTGCAATGAGTTAACGAAAAGTCACTCTAGATCCTTTACAGCTATTCTTAAAAAATGTATGTATGCATCAAATATAACACCCCATACTATAAATATCTTTTCCAATGTATTAAAGATCATTGCCAAAAATATTTATCTAATCTAATTTCGTAAGAATGCTAAGACTATATACGCTAATATTTAAAGATGTAAGTTAATTTTTATGTATTTCATAATATGTAATGATCAATAAGCAGTTGTAGTTAAAAAAATTGATATGTTATTGCTTAAATTATTTAAAATAGCAACTTTTCTTTTAAGTCTTTAACTAAGGAACCCTAGGAACCTATGTTTCGTTATCTATTTCCACTCACTTTAGATTTCAAGATTATTTATACATTTATAATTATATATTTTTTGGGATAATAAATTACGTTATAGATTAGTGGTTGATACATCTTAATGGTCACTTTTTTTAGCTGTATTAATATCTCATTTGATCAATCTTATACAAAACTCTAAGGGTTATCATTTCTTTAGTGTGGCTTCTTTCATGACTTCGTACATGTTATGTACGTGCTTGCCTATACAAGCACATATACACATAAGTGTGTGTACGTGTGCATGTGTGCGCGCGCGCGCGCACACACACACACACACACACACACACACACATACATGTGTGTATGTGTGTGTGTTTATACACACACACACACACACACACGTGCACGTGCACGTGCACACACGCCCAGAATCTCTCTCTCTCTCTCTGTCTCTGTCTCTGTCTCTCTCTCTCTCTCTCTCTCTCTCTCTCACACACACACACACACATGTAGGTCTTGTGTGAGGCCATCTCATGATAACATAGTGTTATACGTGTTTGCTACGTTATTATGTGCAAGTAAACTTTTGCCTACGTCAGTCGCATTTGAGGCACACACACGCATAAAACCTTGAAAAAATTTTCTCTCTGCTCAATAGCTCACATCGCAGTCGCTTCCTCTTTCTCATATCCCCCTCCATCGTTGTTTTTCTATCTCCCCCAACCTTCTTCGCAATCATTGACCCTGTCATTATCGTCTTCATCATCATTGCAGTTGTCATATTTATCCCCCATCATCGACACCATCATCATCTTCATCTCTATGCCTCTCTTCATCAAGAGCGAATACCACGTTGTCCCACATTGTTGTTTTTCTTGGGTATTGTGTATGTATTGTGAAATTTTAATTTTGTTTGATGTATTATTTACTATAGAAATAATGGAAGTAATTGAAGTCTAACATGAAACGTTGGAAATAAAAAAGGGATGTGTATATCAATGGAAGGCAATGATGTTTCGACTTTGTTAAGGGCTTTTTGTTGGTGATTTCGGCTGTAACTATACAAAACCCTAATTAGTGGATTAGTGATATGCTTGACCGGAATTGATGAGAATGGGTAACATTACGTGCATAAAATCTTGCAACATGACTATTTATTTGTTGCTTGTATATTCATAAAAAGTTTTTTGGTACTATATTTATTTAGGACTTGGGTTGCAAAGAATATTGCAATGTGACTATTTAATTATTGCACATATGGCTGTATCCATACAATTTTGTTTTAAGACAACATAGGTATGACTAATAAGAATTTTAATGGGTGACTAATTACATTTAATAGGAACTTATCTAGTATATATGGATAGTAATATAGTGCAGAGGTATGTATATGAATGAGTTATTTAAGTGGACTACAAATGATGTTTGTAATTGATGACTAATATGATTGATTAATTGCTTAATTTTGTACGATCACCTAGCATGTAATGTGTTATATATTTGTTATGGGTGACTGACGTATCAAGTACAATTATCTGGTAATAATGCATCATTATCTCATTTTAGCATTTATGATGATAAGAAAAAAATTTCCATGTATGGTAATACATGACCATGACAATATAAAACAACACTAATAATATTGATAAGTGCTCAACATGTATGTCATTTTAGGGCTATTTTATGTCGTTTTTAGGAGAGTTATGTGCTTATTGTTATTATTTAATATCGTATTCTCGATTTATGCTTGGGTATAGTTGTTTGATGTGTTTTGCAGGATTTTTAGCCTTTTTACCTAGCATTTGCCCTTCAATGGCTATATTTTGACCTCCTCTATAGTCATCCATATTATGCCACGACCGTAGAGCAAAGAATGAGCAAAAATTTGGTTCCAGCATAGGCCACAGTCGGGCCGTGGTGTCTGCCACGGGCCGTGGTGAGCATGTAATTGCCCCTTCATCTTCCCTCGGATGTGTGGCTGAGATCAAGCGAGTTCTTCCATAAATAGCCTCCTTCTATAGCAGTAGAAAACATCCCTTGAGCATTCCCAAGCAAAGCAATAGCATAGATTAGTGCTTTAGTTTCTTTCTCAAATTTTATAATTTTTAGTTTGGTTATTATATTGGTGTGAGTCTTGAGTGTAAGAGTTTTTTCTTGAGGCGGTTTTGAAGCCCTTGGTTGAAGGCCATCTCAGTCAATTCCCTTTTCACTCAGATTTCCCCAATCATTGGTTAGTTTGTTAATATTTTATCATGTCTGAGTAGTTTTCTTTAGTTTAGGAATTTAGTAGTTTATGGAAGTATTGTTGGATCGTGTTTTAATCTATACAATTGTGTTTATTTACATGATTGGTTTGATTTCATTTTGTCAAGTGTTTGGATTGTTGTGAGTTAATTTTTGCCCGAAATTTGTTTGCACTCTTGAAACAATCGAGTGAAAAAGTGAAAGGTGATATTTGATTGTGGACTGCTTGATTAGACTTAACATAACTTCATCTCGAAAGAGAGATTTGTATGTTAAGAGGGATAGTAAGTAATCAAAGATATTTAACCTGAATTATAACAAAATAGTTTGAAAGAACGACTTTTACTTAGTTTAGGCAAATTTAGTTGATTTCGAAAGAATAAACAGAGTTTCAGAAAAGATTACAATTCCTCGAATTTAATCAATTAAGAAGAAAGCACATGTTTATTATTGTTGATCCAATTTTCTTTTACAACTATGAGAATTCCCAGATGTTTTTCCTTTATTGATTTAGAAAAGTTTATTTGCTATTGTTAAATCGAATCCACCTGAACCAGAATTTTACTTGGCACATTTTGATAAGCAAGACTCAGTAAGTTACAATTAGTCGTTGAGGAGCGATATCTTTTATCTATACTACGACTACCCGTGCGGTTGCGGTGTTAGTCCATCAAGTTTTTGGCGCCGTTGCCGGGGACTAAAACTGTTAACTATTCAGTTAGTCTTGCGAAAGTGACTAAGTATTTTATTGGTTTTTATTCTTTTTTTTGTTTTTTTTCTTTCTTTGCTAGTTTAAATTGTGCTAGTAGTGTTGGTGTTAATGCTTGCAGGAATTTTTCCTAGTTTATGTGAAGTCCAATCTTGTATGAACCCGATCCAAAGATTGAAAGGATTTTTCACTTAAGGAGGAAAAAGCAAAGGATTGAAGAGCAAAGATGCGAGGCAACAAGGAGTTCAAACATAGCAGAAGGTGACCAATGAAGGACTTTTCGAGATTTTGTTAACCCTGGAGTCTAAGGGATCGCCTCAAGCATCGCTTGCCCTGCTGTCGATGCTAACAATTTTGAGCTCAAACCGACACTTATTTCCACAGCGTAACAATCTCAGTTCGGCAGACCTGCGTTGGAAGACCCAAATCTACACCTCTCGGTTCTTTTAGAGGTGTGTGATATGCTGAAATTAAATGGAGTCTCTAGTGATGCTATTCAGCTGCGCTTATTCCCTTTCTCATTGAGGGATAAAGCGAGGGGTTGGTTGCACTCTTTGCCGTCTGGATGCATAACTACTTGGGATGATTTGACAAGAGCTTTTCTCGTCAAATTCTTCCTTCCAAGCAAAACAGCAAGCCTAAGAAATCAGTTCACCAACTTTCTGCAAAGAGATGATGAGATGCTCTATGAAGCCTGTGAGCGTTTTAAAGATCTGCTGCGTTTGTGCCTCCATCATAGTCTTCAGCATTGGATGATAATCCAAACCTTTTATAATGGTGTGACTCAATCTGTGAGGTCCACTATTGATGCGACAGTGGGAGGAACTTTGATGAGCAAGACTGAGATTGAAGCCTATAATCTGATCGAGGAGATGGCGCTAAACAACTTCTAATGGTCCACTAAACGAGGCTAACCCAAGCGGGTTGGAGGTAAGCTTAAAGCTAATGCAGTTACTTTACTTTCTACTAAAATAAATGCCATGACTCAAAGACTGGACCAAATGAATGTTAATGCTATGAACTCAAGTGCCCCTTCCCCTTGTGAAACTTGTGGATCAATTAAGCATATAACTCTGAATTGTCAAGTTGGGAGTCCTTTTTCCTAAGACCCTAATGAAGTTAATTATGTTCAAAATTTCAACCCAAGATCGACCAGTGACTCATACTCTAATACCTATAATTCGGGATGGAAGAATCATCTGAATTTCTCTTATAGGTCGAACTCAAACAATGTGTCTATGCCCCCTATGAACGCTAGAGTACCCCCTGGTTTTCAAAGGCCCTCATTTCCTTCTCAGATGCTCCAAAAGTCTAATTTAGAGGTAATAATGGAAAATATGCTTATGGCATAGCAAAAATAGGATGAGTATATTAAGCAATTAGCCTCCAAGGTTGATGTGCTTATGACTCATAATAGGATGCTAGAAGCTCAAATTGCCTAGAAAGCCATTTTTTCATCTACGCCCCCAGATAAACTTCCTAGCAAATATGAGCCTAACCCTCGTGAGCACTGTAGCTGTGTTAGCATGAAAGAAGAAGAGAACTTAACTGACTCCGAGGAAGTAACAATGGAAGAGGGTAGGGAGATAATCATGGCTGGAAATACGGAGAGAAATAATGATGGCAAGACTACTACTTTTAAAGAAAACAACACTGTTGAGATCCCAACCATTTTTCCCCCTAAGCTCCCTGACCCAGGTAGTTTTTCTATCCCCTGCATTATATGATAGGTAGAAATTAAGAGAGGTCTATGCGATCTAGGTGCAAGTGTCAGTATAATGCCCTATTCTTTGTTTCATAAGTTGCACCTAGGACCATTATTGGCTGCACCCTTTTCCTTACAGTTGGCTGATGGTTATGTGTCGCAACGTATAAGCAAGTTGGATAATGTGCCAGTCAATATAGGAGACATTTGGGTGTTCAAGGACTTCATTATAGTTGATATGCCTAAAATCGACAATGCCCAAATTATCCTAGGTCAGCCCATTTTGGCGACAGCTGGTTGCCACGTTGATGTAAGAGAGGGCCATATATCTTTTGAGGTGGAAGGGTAATTTGCTGTGTTTATTCATAAGAAGGAGGACATGGTTTCTCCTCATTCTTCTATATTGGATGCATTACCCCTTTCCCCTGAGCTTGATATGGAGGATGTCTGGAATTGTGAAGATCCTCCTGATTTTGACCAGAATTCTTATGAGGACTCTGACCAAGGGTATGTTAAGGTGGAGTTTGCTGCTCCTACGCCACCTAACAAGCCTGAGGTTGAGGCTCCTATTTCTAATAAGTCTTCAATGAGTGATTACTGCAGGTTTGCACAAACTGTTCTCTTTATGCCCCTGTGGAAGGTGTTGATGCAGATTTTGGAGTAGGAGGTGAGCAAGTTGATGATAGCCTATCTGATGGGCCATAAAAACAATTTGTTTTGTATACAGATAGTGCGTTATGGCACCAAGTTATGAAGACGAAGGACTTGCAGTTAGAACTTTTAAGGTGGTATCTTCAACTGAGTAAGTTTGATTTTGTGGTTAGTGATAAAGCAGATCTAGACCAAGCTTCGAATAAGGGTCAAGCTCTTGACTTAAAAGAATGCTTCTTGGGAGACAACCCAAGCTTTCTTTCCTTTTCCCTTTCTATAGTTTTGATTTTTATTAGTTTTTGTAGTTATATAAGCCCAAAAAAAAACCAAAAAAAAAAAGAGAACAAAAAAAAGGGAACAAAAAAAATGTATGAATAAATGTTAGCACCATGGTCAATACCCCAAAAATACAGCCGTGGGGTGCCAACCTAGAAAAACTAGAAAAATCGAGTGTCAATAGACACCACAGACAGTTGTGGTGAGCCTCACGATCGGTGGTGGTCTACTACGGGCCGCAGTCTAGGTTTTTGACCACGGTGTCTTTTCCCTTTCCGCCTATCTTCGTCAACCTCTCGACATACTCTCTCTCTACCCTCATTTTCTCTCTCTAAACTCCATAACCAAATCTCTCTAATCTTCCCTCGTTTTTTCTATATTTTCAATCATTTTCACACCAAATCCTTTCCTTTTACTCAATCTTCCCTTTTTCTTCATAAAATCCCTCTCTTTCTTCTTCTTTTTCCTCAAATTCATCTTGCCTTTACTCATCCACCATATCCATCCTTTTCTCTCTCTTATTCTTCATATTTTTGTGTAATTTCTTCAATTTTCTAGGTTTTAGTTCTTATTTTTGGTTCTAGTTTTGTTTTTGTTTCAAGTTTGCACCAATGGCACCAAACAAGAGACAAATGAGCACCAAGGAGGTTGATTCATCAAGGCAAGCACCACCTCGACCTCAACAGGCATCCCGAACATTAACCAATGTGCGTGTTAGAGGTAACATTCCTCACTCCCTTGGTTTAACACATCCTGATCATGTTGCTCGATATAATTACTTGAATGAACGTATGGTTGTAGCAACTAGATATTATGATGAGGATTTGTTAGCCCGGCTGGAAATTTTGGATGATATTAGATGGTTGTTTGCAAGAGGTAGTGTGGGCCATTTTTTAGAACTCAAAGTGCATACATACAGGGACTTGACCCTAAAATTCCTTAGTATACTCCATGTTGAGGTCACTAAAGGGCCTCAATGTCAAGTCGGATATATATCGTTTTATTTGCAGAGATAATTCTATGAACTAAATCAAGTACCTTCAATAGTATTTTTGGTTTTCCCTTTAGCATAGACTTATCGCACCGTCAAGTCCCCCACGAATTCAACCCGAATGCATTTTGGGGTGAACTTTCAGGGAGTGTTAGGTACAGTACCATCTCGTCAAAATGTACACATATTAGAAACCCCAACATTAGAGTAACTCAATGTATTTTAGCTTGTTCTTTGTTTGCTCGGGATGATAGTCTGAATGTTCCGAGACTTTCTGAGTTGTACTTTTTGTCATGTATGCTTGATGGAGATCAATTTGACCCAAGTTTATTTTTAGCTAGGCAATTGCATAGTGCTGCTTTTAGCATTAAAGGTAGGATAGTCACTGGTGGGATTGTAATTACTATTGCTAGATTTTTGAGAGTTGAGCCTAATCCTGAGGATAGAGTTTCCGAGTCTGAGCGGCTTGATCAAGCTGCTTTTGAGGTTATGGACTTTTGTAAAGTTGAGGCTGGTCGTTTGTGTTGGATTTACCCCAGGGACCGGTTTTTGTGGCTTCCCAATGTTGATCGCACCACCCTTCTTCACTGAGGTAACCTTTATTGGGTACCTGATGATGATGAGGTTGTTCGACCTGCACCCCATCATCCAGCCCCTCGATCTAGTCAAGCCAAACCTAGTTCTTCCTCTCAAACACCCCTACCTAACTATTCTGACCTCCAAGACACCCTTAGGTCCATTAAAGAGGAGTAAGTTTCTCTCTGAGAGTTTGTTGGTTCTGAGAATGCCACTCTTCAGGACTTTGTCCAAGAGCTCCATGATGAGATTTGTGGGTTGCTTGCCTCCCAGACACAATATTTCCAAGACTACAGGGTATGTCTAGAGGCCTGGTGAGATTGGCATATCTCCTATGGCCAACCCATTCCATCCTCCTCTACCTCCTCCTCTCTAATGTTGTTTTATGCTGCTCCTCTTCCCTTTTTATTATGCGCCTATATTAAGGGCAATGTGTGATTCAAGTATGGGGGAGTTAGTCATTATATTTGGCGTCTAATGCCTGTTTCTGTTTGGTGTGTTTGTGCTTTGTATATGTTTTTAGTGGTAGTTTTTGTAGTTTTTGATTTTTGGTTTTAATTTTGTTTAGTAGTGCATTTAGTTTTCTTCTAGGTTGCATTTTAGTTTCTTTTTTTATTTGTTTCTTTTGCATTTTAGTTTGCATTGTTTGTAGGAGCATGCATAAATAAAAATAAAGAAAATGAAAAGTGAAAGATAAAAAGAAAAAGTAAAGGAAAAAAAAATCCTCCGATGATGATCTCTATAGATTTGGTAGTTTTCTATGTTTAGTTTGATCCTTTGATGCGCCCAAATTGTGCATGCGCATGCATTTTCAAAATGAATTCCATGTTTTGACCACATGTTGGATACGAGTTGATTTATTCAATGAGTCTTTACAAGATTTTGGCATGTGTTTACTAGTGAGCTAGCTTTGCCTTTGGTAGAAGTCCCGTGAGACTTTGAACCTTTAGAGACTGTTTATCAAATTAGTCTCATATTTCTTTCATGTATGACTCTTCTTTGACGTTAATTCTCTACAACTTGCTTTGATTCTCGTTCAATATCATATTTCGCATATGCATTTAGGCAATATGATTGAGGCAATTTTTCTTTGATTTATTTGAACCCCACGGTTAAATAGCCACCCTGGTTGTGTATTGTATCCCTTGTTAGCTCCTTTGAACCTATATCCGTTTTTCTTGATTTGAACCTTCTATTATAACCCATGGCCGAATACTTGTCGTATCTTTAAGCTAAGGCTAGAGGAGTATTCTATTCTTTTATATCAAGTTTGATAGGGCGTTAGTAAGATAGAATGATATCTTGTAGTGTAATTTGGTTGTTTGGTGCAGGGTTATGAGATATTGATTGATCCCTTGTTTCATTGGACAAAGTTTGGAGAAGAGTTGGAATTTCAAGTTTCTTATGGATTTCCCCCTTGGCTATCCTTTTTGAAAGGGAAAAAATAATAAGTGCTTATGAAAAAAAAAAAAGAAAAAAAAAACACCAGAAAAAAATTCGAAAGCGAAAAAAGGAAATGAGAAAAAAGGGAACGAAAAAAGAAGAAAGCGGTTAGCCTTGGTGGGAATGTAAGTTATTTTTGATTTTCGACTCTTTCTCTCTTCATTTGGGGATCTATTCTGAATTGATATGGTTTAACAGCGATGTAGTATGATGCATTGGTATTCTGTAGCTCTTAGTCTTTGGCTTCTAGCTCCTTATTTCCAAAAACATTTGTTCCCCTCTTACCTTTACCCTTAGTCCCGTTACAACCCTATTAAAGTCCTCATAATTGTCTAATGTTTTTACATTTTTAGTGATGGCGAATTTGAGAATCTTCTCAAGCTTATAGTAGATTTGCATCTAAGGTTGAGATTTGAGAGAACCTTCATAAATATATATATTTCAGACACATGAATGCTTAGTGCCATATAACTATAGTGAGGTTCTACCGGCCTTACTAGTTTTACTTGTTTCACCTATTAAATGACTATATTTGATAATTTAGGGGAGATTGCTTTTAAGTTTGACATTGTAGTCTATTGAAAGTCTTTGAAAATTTCATTCCATATTCTATTTGGTAATAATTTTTTGTATCTTTTTGGGCTACCTTTGGATTAGCTTTGCCATTTGAATGTTACCTAAATCTATCTTGAGGAGTCTATGTATACTTCTAATCTTTGCATTGCTTGAGGTCAAGCAACAGTTTAAGCATGGGGGAGTTTGTTAAGTGCTCGATATGCATATCATTTTAGGGCTATTTTGTGTCGTTTTTAGGAGAATTATGTGCTTATTGTTATTATTTGCTCTCCTATTCTCGATTTATTCTTAGGTATAGTTGTTTGATATGTCTTGTAGGATTTTTAGCCTTTTTACCCAAAATTTACCCCTCAATGACTGTATTTTGACCTCCTCCATAGTTATCCATATTATACCACGACCGTATAGCAAAGAATGAGCAAAAATTCAGTTCTAGCATAGACCACAATCGGCCTGTGGTGTCTGCCACGATCCACAATGAGCCTGTAACTGTTGCCTCTTCCTCTTCCCTTGGCTGTATGGCTGAGATCAAGTGAGCTCTCATATAAATAGCCTCATTCTGTAGCAGTAGCGAGCATCCCTTGACCATTCCCAAGCAAAGTAATAGCATAGAGTAGTGCTTTAGTTTCTTTCTCAAATTTTGTAGTTTTTAGTTCGGTTATTGTATTGGTGTGAGTCTTGAGTGTGAGAGTTTGTTCTTGAGGCAGTTTTGAAGCCCTTGGTTAAAGGCCATCTCAGTCAATTCCCTTTTCACTCAGATTTCGCCAATTTGTTGGTTAGTTCGTTAATCTTTTATCATGTCTGAGTAGTTTTCTTTAGTCTAGGGATTTAGTAGTTTGTGAAAGTGTTGTTAGATCATGTTTTAATCTATACAATTGTGTTTATTTTCATGATTGGCTTGATTTCGTTTTGTTAAGTGTCTGGATTGTTGTGAGTTAATTTTTGGCCGAAATTTGCTTGCACTCTCGAAACAATCAAGTGAAAAACTAAAAGGTGACATTTGGTTGTTGAACTGCTTGATTAGACTTAACATAACTTCATCTCGAAAGAGAGATTTGTATGTTAAGAGGGCTAGTAAGTAATCGAAGATATTTAACTTGAATTAAGACAAATTAGTTTGAAAGAACGAATTTTGCTTAGTTTAGGCAAATTTAGTTGATTTCGAAAAAAAAGACTGAGTTTCTGAAAAGATTACAATTCCTCGAATTTAACCTATTAAGAAGAAAGCACATATTCATTATTTTTGATCCAATTTCTTTTCACAACTACGAGAATTCCTAGACGTTTTTCTTTTATTGATTTAGAAAAGTTTATTTGCTATTGTTAAATCGAATCCACTTGAGCCAGAATTTTACTTGGCACATTCTGATAGGTAAGACGCAGTCAGTTACAATTAGTCCATGAGGAACGATATCTTTTATCTATACTACGATTACCTGTGCGCTTGCGATGTTAGTCCATCAAATATCTTCAATAGGTGACTAAACAATTCATTTAGTTCTTTCTATGCATCGTTGTAATACATGATCTAGTTTTTGTGCATGTGTGTGTCTACACACATAGATACACGCAGACACAAAAACATGCACTTGCATACATACGTACGTACATACATACGCATATTATAAGTATGTATAATATATGTACGTATGTATCAATATATATCTGTATATATATATATATATATATATATATATATATCTATATATATATATATATACTATATAATATATATATATATATACTATATATATAATATATACATATATATATATATATATATATATATATATATATATATATATATATATATATATATATATATATACACAAACACCCATACACATACACGTACGCACATACATGCATATTAATGTATACATACTGACATACATATGTATCGGGACTAGTAAAGTAGGATGAGGTACTCTATGAAATGAGTATAATGAGCAAATAGAGACTTTGCCTCTTCCTTCGTCAATGACGATCACCAAATATAGTTTTGGTGATCACTAAAACTAAA
>JAKOGI010000160.1:419988-464988 GCA_029747015.1 Carnegiea gigantea | reverse complement strand
TTGGCTAGAGTCAATGCTTGAATCCTATCGGTCGACACTAACTCTATAGGTGCTTCATTTTTATTGGTTTATTTTTTGTTGGTCGGGGAAGGGGGCACTAATTTTGTAGCTATAATTTAGCCTCCTTGTGTCTAATTAGAAAAGACTTGATTTGAGAATTGATGAATAAAAGATAGAATTTTTTTCTCTCCCATAAAGAAAATCTCTTTCTTTATTTCAAGTACTTATGCACTTGGATGGTAATTGAGTCAATTCTTTAAGTCAATTCTTGGTGTTTTGCATTAGAGAATTAATTGGAGGATTGTTGGGCTAAATGGTGGCTTGAGCCTTTATCTTAGTCATATCCATTTTTATTAGCTTTTCTTCCATATTCAAAAATCCACAAAATTTCACTAGTTTTCCTTTGTCGCTCAAGGGTTTTCATGGTTCAACGGCTTGTTATTTTGATGATGATTGATGGTTCTTGATGGTTGATCATTCTTATCATTAACAGCCCATATGCGTTAAATTGGTATCAGAGCCAAAAGGCCCTGGTCTTGATTGATTATCCTACTCCAAAAAAATAAATTCATACTTTGATCCTCCCAAAGACCTTCACTTTCTCCTTGCCTTGCATATCCTTTAATTCCACAAAGAACCCCAAAATAGCCAAAGCACAATCCCCAATCCACACGTAACTCTAAGGTTCATAAAAAAGCTGTATTGAAAACCGTAAAAGGTAGTGGGATAGAGTTGATCATGGACTGCCTATCCTTGAATTTTAAGGCTAAGTAAGGCGGCTCTCAATTCAAATAGCACAAATGAAACAGATTATAAGAAAACAACCTTGTTTTAAGGACGGTTTGGCCCCAAGCCACTACTTAAAATGGGTTCAAGCTCTTGAGGGTTACCATAAGGCCAGAGGTTGTTCGAATGAATAGATTTTAGTGATAGCCACCCAAAAACTCTAAGGTTTTGCCTATTAATGGTTTAAATTCCTTAGGAGGGGAGAGCTCTTTAGGGTAAGCCTAGAATTACGACATGGAGATGGTTTGAATCATATATGGATGTGAGATTCTACTGTGATTTACTCTTTGAAGAAAAACTCTTGGTAGAAAAATCCATTACTGTCTAAGAGAAGGTCAAACTTCAAGAGAATAATCCTATTTTGGTCCAAGAGGAGAATGAGCTTGTTTTGGGTTTTGATGAAACAAAGGACGATAAAAACTTAGTCATGGATGAGACCTTTCCTAAAACTCCCAATCTACAATTTAACTCCCTGGATCCTCACATTGAAGAAACCATAGAGATTCAAACTCAAGCTCAAGTTGATGGTTTCATGGAGGTCCAAGTTCATGTCCACAAATTTAAGGCCATTGAGGCTTTACCAATGGAAATGGAAGCTCATTTAGATCCTTGTATGTGCCTCTTAAAAGTGAAAGATAGCATTCCAAACTTGAGCATGAAAAGGCACCCTAGTGTGAGTTGGATCTTGATGAGTACATTTGCGTTCTTATGATCATTGGTGTTAATGGGCAAGAATGTCAAATTTTAATGGTCCATCAAAAATTTCTTTGAAAAACTTTTATGTTCAAAAAATTTGCAATTCTTAGAACCATGGTATTGTCGGGATCAAAAGGGTGCACCTATCTAACTTGGATAATTATCTATGGGAATGATGCAAGTGGCCACAAGTATTTGAGGACAACTCCTTTCGAAGACGGGGAGTTTGATGTGGAGCAAGAGTCTAAATCACTTTGTTAAATTGATTAGGTTCATAACTCACTTGTTGGTCGTGGATTATGTCACATAAAGCTTTTAGCACAAGCAATCGAAAATTTTTAGTTTCATAGGTTAACTTTGAGCTACTGTTTGGATGCCTCAATAGGCTTCAAAATTAGTGTTTTAGCTAGCGTTGGATATCCTCGAATGTCTATTTTCTAACAAGCTAGTAGAACACCTCCATATTTCAAATACATCTTGAGTTGTGAAGTAAAAACCGAGCAAAGGTTACTGCAGGTTTGGATATGCATGACTTCAAACACGAGCTTAATTAGGCTATTAAATGGGTGATTAAGGGTTTAATATTTTATGAAATGTTAGTGGACGGCTACAAAATTTTTTTGTTTGAATATCTTTCCCAAATTCCTCCATTTGGGATAGTGGATGATGCCACCAAGCAAGTACAAGTGTAGCAATTCCTGCCTTGTATTTGGACAACTCATCATTAGTCTGGATGCTTCTAATTTTAATTTTCATGTGCTTAAATTGTTGTTTAAATCTTATTAGTTAGAGTGGATTCTTGAATCTTATTGGTCTACACTAATCCCAGACATGCTTCATTTCTATTAGCTTATTTTTGTAGCTTGGGGAAGGGGACACTAATTTTTGTGGCTATAAATTAGCCTCCTTATACGAACTTAGAAGAGACTTGGTTTGAGAATTGATGAATGAAAGTTAGAATATTTTCTCTCCCATGAAGAAAATCTCTCTCTCTCTTTCTCTCTCTCTCTATTTCAAATACTTATATATTTACAAGGTGATTGAGTCAATCTTTTAACTTAATTTTTAGTGCTTTCTTTTAGAGAATTAATTGCTGGATTGCAAGGTTAAGTTGTGACTTGAGCCTTTATCTTAGTGATAACCATTTTTAATCGCTTTTCTCCTATATTCAAAAATCCACAAAAAATTCATTAGTTTTTCTTTTGTCACTCAAGGTTTAGCTTAGTTCAAGGACTTGTTATTTTTGATGATGATTGACAATTGATCATTCTTGTGATCAAAGACCCTCATCACACATCATCATATAGCATGAATTGGGATGAAAAATTAAATTTGTTCTTATGGATGTCCTAAATGTTTAATTTAAATGAGTATTTATATATTTTCAATTATGCTTTAATTGATATGACTAATTATAAATAGTGATGTAACATATTTCTTCTCTTTTTCTTGTTTATAATCTAAATATTCAACATTCTCAACTTAGCCTAGGATAAAAACGCTTGCTGATCTAAAGGAATACTGTTCACAATCAGTACTTATAAATAGGTGGTTGCCATTAAACTGGGCTACTTTCAATCGTTCCAAGATAACTCAAACCTCATATAGTCAAGTTATGAAGACTCCTAGTAGCTAAGCGAAGTCACTTCAATTAAATTTTTGCTAACTTAAACATATAGCGGGTTATATTAAATGCTTCACTAAACTAAATTTTCAGTAAGTGTATATTGTATACCTAATAGTCTTTTGAGTTACAAAGAACATTTTTTTTTTTTTTTTGGTGGGGAAGATGGAGACTTAAGAAATGTTTCTTAACAATAACCCTTTCTTAAAATAACATCAAAAACACTTCGTATCCAACCAGAGTCCAAACATGCCCTTCGTTCTTAACACCATTTATCTATCACATATATTCTATGTATATTTTGTACTTTGGTGTATTATCAAATACATCAGGCTTGAAAATGGCTTCTGTATAAAGTGAACTCCATAATAGTTTGACAACTTCTAACCTTGGCCTTAAAACCATAACAATTTAAGTCAGCTAGGCTTTATGAATCCTCTTTGACGATGCCTAATTTTTGTAATTTAGGTTAAGATGCCTTTGTAAATAATTAAGCCTTCAAAGAGTTGGTTATTGAGCTAGTCATCATTTGGAAAAACCAAGCCACAATGCATAATAAATATGAGATTTTATTATACATAATAACTAGAACATAATAAACATGAGATTGTGCCAAAAATTCTAGGTTTTCTGCAAAACAAGACATAGAAGGGCCAACAAGAAGATATGTAATACATAGGAAACAATTCTAATAACTGTTTTAACTTGTTGGGAAGCCACAAAATATATCATGTCATACCCGAACTAACATTCTTGTTAACAACATAATCATGGTACTTCGTTATCCATCACATAAACTCTACCTTTATTCAGTACTTTGGTATGTTATTAGGTCCAAACATCTTGAAAACTATCTCTGGATTGGCTGGCAAGGGGGTGGGTCTGGGATAGGAGGTATATACCCCGTCCTCGTCCCTCTTCGAGATCGGTCCCTCACCCCCCATCCCCACCCCGATCCATGCCGGGGAGGAATTTCCAACCCCATTGCCATCCCTTGTAGTGAATTCGATCTCCATTGGGATTCCTACAAGGATCCCCTTTGTGGTTTTTTCTTAGAATATCAACAAAAAATCCATATCTATAGCCCGATTGCATACATACTACTTGATTTCATCTCAATAAGTGAACAGTAAGGCACAAGTGAGCTTAGATAAATAATCTCATACACCAAATTAAGGAGAAGAATAGAGGATACAATAAACTACTAAATTGGAATGAAACTTTTCTTTAAAAAACCTAGAATCCTCGCTTTCTTTATCTAAGTCTCACCACCAAGTTATCATCCAGATACTTCATGCATCTCTTGCTGCTTTCATTGAAATTCAAAACATCAATAACAATATTCTTCAATGTCTTTCTTCCATCAAGATCTGTATATATAGATCGTCAAACTTTGTGTTCTAACAAACTTGCATTTGAAGAATGTTGACTTGTATTTGACTTTGAGGTGTGATGAGAAGATTAAGAGGAATACTAGAAGGATGGATGGTGGACGGTGGTGTAGATGTAGTGGACTAAAGTGTCAATGTTCTCGATTGAGATGAGCTACCTTTTCCAAGAAATTGGGGGGGGGGGGGGGCAAGTCAAAAGAGGGGGGTGAACGGGAGGGGCTAGGAAGGTGTTCTAGGTTTTGGGATGTTTTATAGCTACGGTTTAATAGCTAAAATATTACAAAAATGCCCCTTGCTATCTTAATTGGACAAAACTAATGGGGGAAAATTGTAAAGAAAAAATGGGGAACAGGGCCAAATATCGCCACCATCCCCACCTCCACTAGGGATTTAGTCTTAGTAACCATCTCCACACTTGTCCCTATTCAGGGTAGGGATTTAATCCCACCTCGGGTCAGGGTCCTATCAGGGATGGGGAATCCCTGCTCAACAGCCATCTGTAGTTAAAGATCGATCACACAACATGACTTTTTGGCCGTACTTACCTTTTTCTATAGCAATTTGGAGAATAAATTGCTTTTCGGTCTCTTGAGGTTTGATGAAATGATTTAGTGATCACATGTTTTTAGAAAAATATTCATGGGACTAGTTAGTTTAGCGTAAATATTTTTCGGAGCACAACTCTATGGGTTATCTAGTTTTTTGGTGATAAATATTTATTTTGTATGTCCCTGAACTATATGAAATTTCTACTTTTGGCCCAAACTAGGGTTCAAAATACAAATATTCAAAGTGTTAGACTTTTTTGCAAAACTAAGCTTATATTAATGTTCGGACTTCTTATAATCACTTTAATGGTACTAGTTATCATAATCTACTACTTATATCATAAATATTATATTTTCTGTGATTAGAGGCCTATCATGCTTAGCAAAATATTTAAAACTTAATTAGAGAGTTTCGGCCATTACTTGAACTTAGTCATTGTTGGGCCATGGTGTTCCTCTAACTTCCAGTTTACAGAGATTGCTAATCTCAACCATACCTTCCTTAGATCAGGCACATCACACATCTGTTTTGTTTCCTATCTTAGACTGTAGTCACTAATCAAGTTTTTAATCTTTTTAAGGACAGTGAAACTTTAATCAAGATATTATAATATTTAAGACATAAGCTTCGATTGAATAATGTTCCCTACTGGGAAACTTCTTTTACTGAAAGCTTAAGGGCCTATTCTTTTTGTTGGTAAATTGGGGTTGCTAAGAGGGTGAAGTTAGTTAAGGTAGGTTGAAGTTAGTATTTTTTGTTGAAGTGGGTTGAAGTAGGTTGAAGTAGGTTAAAGTGGGTTGAAGTTAGTTGAAGTTAGTATATTTTTTATATGATGGGTTGAAATTGGTTAAAATAGTGAGAATAAAATTTTGAAGGAGATGTGTTAAACTTGGTTGAAGTGGGTTGAAGTAGGTTGAACTTGATTGAAATGGATTGAAGTTGGTATTTTTTTATTGAAGTGGGTTGAAGTTGGTTGAAGTGGGTTGAAATGGGGTGAAGTAGTTGAAGTTGATGAATTAGAAAAGACAATGAAAAGAACAGGCTCTAAAAGTCGAAATATTACAATAGAAAGATTTGAAGAATGACTTCAACAACCAAGATCATTCGAGATACTTGCTCATAAAGATATGGAGAATCCTGACTTCTCTTTTGCTTAAGAAGGCTCAAATGACCGTGTCCATTCTCAGCACTCAGCCTCTCCTTTCATACAGGGGATGAGGCTACATAGGATGCAATAACAGCTATAGTATACACTGATTTTACACATAGCTATGGCTACATTTACATGACTACAGTAAACTGCCTTATTTTACAGACCTGACACTTATCAAAATAGTACAATAACAGACCAACCGCTTTTCAGAGCCTTTTATGTTGACAAAACTAGTCGTCATTATTGAGATTCTACATGCCTTTATCCTCCATAATATCTGCAAGTCAATCATTATCGAGATAATCATCAAAATCTTCATCTAGTTGAAGATGCTCTAGATCCCATTTTTTAAATAATTCACGGAGATTGTTCTTTCCTTTTTCTGATAAGAATTTTCCAGCTCCAATGTCAAAGAAATAATCAAAGACATCTTCTAAAGCCGGTCCTTCTACCTTCATACATTTGCTGAACTCATTATATTAGGTGAAAATAGTAGTTTCGCAGTGCGGTAGCATTACTCCTTGCTTGATCAATGCCCACATGTGATGGTAAATATTAAAAAAACCAATAGTTATTGTTAAAGCAGGATCAGTAACTAACTCATGTCCTTCCAAAAACCATTTTTATTGTTGATCTCTGGGATTGTCTAAATCAACTAGTTGAACCAGATAATGAGCTGGTTTGGCTTTTTCGTTTTCATACTCAATTAATGCACAATGTACCTTCACAAATAGGCATCTAATGTATGTGACTTTTGTTAGTCCATTAGGAGATGTGAGAACCCAATGAATCCTTTTGAACACGCACTGTTGAAATTTAGTTAGTCTTAAGAAAAACGGGTACTTTAGATATAGGATTTCTATGAGGTAAACTAGCATTCCATATTCCCAGGCTTACTACAGGGTCACTTGGAGAGATTGAATTTTCTGGAAGCTAACACCACCAACTCCAGACCTATTGAGAAAGTAGATCGTAGTACTCCATGATTCCTAAATATCATATGAATAGTTGTGATAATAGTACTCCATTGAGTCATTCTTCATGAACATGAGAACTTTGTTTTCTTAGATATCATAAGGATACTTAAGGCATGAATGCACTTGTTCTTACCAAGTATAATCCCATGATCAATGCATTTTTGGGTGATAGCTAATACATCATCTTCATGCTATTCCATGATTTTTGAAAAGACAAAGATATGATCGATGTAAACTAAACAACAGTGATTAAAGTCTTTGAAGATGTTATCCGTTCTTCTTTGGAACATTTGAGGTACTTTCTTTAGATCAAATGGCATTACTATCCACTTATAATGTCCTTGAGAAGCACTAAATGTAGTTAAAGAAATGCTTTCTTCATCTAGTTTTATCTGCTATTATCCACTTTTGCAATTCATTTTCGAGAACCAAGAGGTTCAGATTCTATTGAAAAGGATTATTTTGTTAGGAATATAATAACCATTAAAGACAGTGTTATCATTAAGCTTTTTGTAATTGATTACCATTCTTGCTTTTTCACTTTTTTTTGGGCATGATTTCTTACCATGAAAGCGAAAATAGTGTGAAGACTCTTGTTATTCTTGATTAATCCCTTATTTAGAAGTTTTTTGATTTGTTTATCAAATTCTTGGATATCCTGGTGTGTATGCACCATTTGTTTGACGCAAATAATGGTGTTGGGATTTAGCAGAGTGATTTTCGCAAATGTTTTATCTTTATCCTAAAATTTTAGAGGATTATTAGAGTGGAGTTCTTTGCATAATTGCTCTTGTTATTCAGCAATTTGCTTTTTAATAGATAACTCAAGTAATGAGATTGTCAGTGCTATCTCACATTGTGCAGGCATTACCTTCTCACCACTCTGGCTGCGTGTAAACTTAATTTTCTTATGAGTGCAAGCCCTACTTAATTTTTCAATGGGCATTGAGTTACCATTAATTGTAAATATTATTTGGTTTATGATCTGTGTGCATGGAGAATATAATATCTAAAAATTATTTCCAATAATTATATCATGAGAGGGTTTATCAATGGCCTATAGAACTGGTATAATGTGTTGGACTCCTCTTAATTCTATGGATAACCCTTCTATTGCTTTGCCATGGCTCATAATTCTATTATCTACTATCCTTACTTGTAAAAGATTCTTGACTTTTTTTCACATAAATTCTGGACATAATGCTCTTTTTTCAAATCATACAGAACAATCACTATCTATGTACGCACATAATTCATATTTATTTAAACATATCTTTATTGGGACATAGATGGTATTAGGATTTATATTGGTAGCTTCATAGCATATCTCCATAGTCATGTTCTTAACTAATTCATCTTTATAGATTGGCTTACTAACAGTTCTGATTTTATACCCAATGACTTTTCTATCTAGACTCATACTTCGGTCTACGCTGTATCTTGTGTGTTTAAAGCTCATTATACTCATTTGTTGTATCATCTTCTTTAAGCTCTTCTTTGGCTTATGAAGATCCTTCTTCCCATTCTTATCTTGTACTCATGCTTCTTAATAATTAGGGTTTAATGGTAATTTTACCATTCTCATCAATTTTTATCATATTTTTCTTATTAATTTTTATAGGGTTGGCAAAGTTAGATATCTATGAATAGTCAGTCTTTATCTTATGCGGATTGGATTTAATCATCTGGATCTTTTGCATAGGGCTAGGACTTTCTAATTTTTTTGCCTCTATCATTGTTACCTTAGTCTTTAGATCTATAGTATTATCTAATTTTTAGATAGTTTTCCAAAATATCCTTAATGGATATCATTCTCTTTTCATGTCCATTCTAGCCATTTTTATCTTAAGGGTTAGGAAGTTTTTAGCAAGTTCATCTTTTAGACTCATATAATATTCAGGCCGATAATTGAATCCTATCGATCCATTACATAAATTAGTCTTAGTCCCTGTGATAATTTAATTATTAAATTTGGTATACTTGATATCACAGAGCAAAGCATAAAGATCAATATCATTGTCATAATATTGTAATGGAGTACTTTGAACTTGGACACTTCCAACATGGACATACTTATATTTTCTATCTTTGTTATGCTTAAGGATATTTTCCCAATTAATGAGATTAACTTCTCCCACATCATACTCACAGTCTTGGATTTCTAAATCTCCTTCCATCATTTCACAAACGTATTTGCTTTTTAATTAAAAGATGGACTTTTTATAGATCATGTCTTTCTGAATTATGGGAAAGACCCAATCTCCTTTGACTTCTTTGTTCTCATTGTCTTCTTTGTTCTCATTGTCTACCACAAACTCTTCTACTTGAAGATCACCAAGACTAATCGAGCTAACTTCCATCATATGACTAGTCTCTTCATAATCACTCTCTTCATATTCGTTCTCCAGTATAATCTGAACAATTCATTTGTTGTTATTTAGGGCTAGGTCTAGTGCCTCTTCCTCACTTAGCTCCAAGTAATCTAGGATCCTAGAGTTTCAATCAGCTTATTATACTTTCTATTTTTGCATTCATTAGCATAATGTCCTACTTCTCCATATGCCCAGCATTTGCAGTTCTTTTTCCCTGCAGGACAATAAGCTGTTTTTCTAAAAAATCTTCATTTTTTATGGTTTGGTTTGTTATAATATTTTCTTCTATATTTCTATCCCCTTTGCTTATTAAAGCTCTTTTTCTTATAAAATTTTCTTTTTGTTCTCCTTTCGGGTTCCTTTCCCCCTTGGTGAGGTGAATCCCAACAAGCCAGAAATTGCTTCTTAATTTTCTTTCGCTTTTGGAGATCAAGACATTGATCATTGACCCATTTTCTTAAATAAAAGATTCTTAAGACAAAGGTATCTATGACATCCACTCTTTCAAACCATGCAATATATTTTTCATTAACTATGGAATTTATCTGATATGTCAATTTGTCATATAACATACCAAGATTATTTTCATTATGCCCAATTCTGTAATAATATTGATTATATTCAGCAATATAATTCTCCAGATACCTCATATCCCATGACTCTATATTATTAATCTTTCTTTGCCATTCTCTTGTTTTTTCTTCAGAATCAAATTTAGCTTCGATAAACTCAATTTCGATTTCCTTACATAAAATTTTGAACACTGCATCAGGTGTTTCCATAATTCTTAATGTATTTTTACTGCCTTCATTTAATGAATGATACTAGTCAGCTAAAGTGCCAAAAAAATATGCTCAATATAATTCAAGAAATTTTCTGCAATCCATGTGGTATTCAAATTTAAGATACTATTCGTTCCTCTTTTCCAATGCTCAAATATTTCTTCTCTACCACGAGCTCCATCTATATTTAAGATATGTCCAGTTTGACTAGTTGACGTAAGGCTAATTTCTTCAAAGGTCGTAGTTTTTCTTGAAAAGTTAGTTGTACGTCCTGTTGGAACGTACATAGGCCTCATAAAATGGGTATTTCTTCTAGAAGGTTCACCAAATTCCTCAGGTTCAGGAACTACATTGTTAACTAGATTGGACTCAATTTCATTTGTGTTAAAGTCTTCTCCAATCTCGTTCATCTTATCGTCAAATACCATTTTACCATATTTTCTATCTAGTTTCTTTCTAATTTCTTCTAAAGGTGCCACATTAAGATCTTCTAGCTTAATTGGGTTCATCTGCTGATATATTTCTTCTTCTAACTAGATATTATTTATCTCTTCATTATCATCAGTTAGTACATCTTGTTTATCAATAATTGGGCCTATGATTTTGTTTAATTCTTCTGGCTTTTGTTCTTTCTATAACTATCTTATAATTTGTTAAGATTATACTCTATCTTCTTCTTCTTTTTCTGCTTTTTTAAAAGTTTTTTGAGCAAATTTTTCTCCTACTTCGTTTTAGATTTTTATATCATGTAAAGAAAACGGATTTTTGTTTTTGGATTTTGGGAAGGATTGTTGAAAGGGAGTACTAATACTTAAAGTCGATTTTCCATTGTGTTTGATTTCGTTAACTAAAGACAGATGGATTACAAATAATTACTTCTTAATCTCCTTGACTTCAGTCTTTATTTTTGCTAATTCAGCTTTTAATTTGAAGACTATATCAGTGATATAGTTTAATTGAGGTGTTACTAAACTGATTCCTTCTAGTGAATGAACAATATGTGAATAATTAGGAGCATGACAAGTAGGTGATGATTCTAGCATTAAGTACAGTTAATTGACTTAATTAAGCACTAATAGTCTTAATTATTTTTGATCATGTGGCTCTGATACCAGTTGAAAAAGGGCTTTGAGTAGTACCTATGAACTGAAAACCACATGCACAAAATTAAATTTTTTTAAAGTAAGTTTTTAAGGATTAGGGTTAAAAATGAGAATTTTAAAACCTTAGGGGGCTTTTTGTAATTTAAAAAGTTAGTTTTGATAAATTTGGTTCCAAGAATTATTTGCACCAAAGTTGAAGGGACTGGAAAATCATTCGTAAAGTTGTGGGTTCAAAAAATTATTACACCAAACCTTGGGGTTTGGAATAGAATTTATCCCAATTTGGAATCAAAGTGCCTGCCTTATTGACAATTATGACCTTAATTGTCACCACCTTACAAATTGGAGAGGTTGAGGATATTAACTTTATAAGCTATAATCTAATCGATAAACTAAGCAATCCACAATAGGGCAAAGTCTGCAATGATCCTTAATTATCATGTTATGCAAGAGTGGTTCCACTACATACAAAACCTAAATTGTATAGAGATTCAAAATAAAATAGGTTCTCATTAGAAGCTAAACATGTTGGTTTAATGAAATTTGGAACTGGCTAAAGTAAAAATCATTAGATACTCATATTGATGCCCAGTCTCTGCACCTTTGGGCCCTCCAGAACAAATAAAGAATTAAAGAAATTGTTAAATGATTGTAATTTCAGTCCATTAAGTATAAGCTTTTTTAGTTTTCTTGGTTCACTTGGAGTCTTAAGTTTTATAGGAGGTCTAACTTTTCTTATCCAACTTACTTGCAAAATGTGACAAAGAAGTAGATGAGAAGACTAAAATTCATTGACAAAGTCGAAACCAAAATTAAAAAATTCAAGTCAAATGCGACCCACTCGCTAGAAAAGTTTGCAAATAATGAGCTTATCAACAAGCGAAAAATAAGGGAAGGACTATATCATAGTGTCCCCCCTCTATTCCCATATAGCATTGAGAGATAACATCTTTATCTCCTTGTTTGGAATATGCCCAAAAATTCCGCTAATGACAAAGAAGTTTTAAAATTTTGGATTATCCATACCTAAGGCAATTTTCCTATCCATAGTTTCCTACATTGAGGGTCTCTAGTGGTTGACATTTGGAAACTAAAATTTCCAACTTGTTGGCCAAGTCTATATCTAATGTTGGAAATCACACTCAAGTGAAGGCTAATAAGTATAAAAAGTGCTAAAAGATGGATTGAAGAAATAAAAGGCTTCATTGTGTCGGTATTAAGTGTCAAATGATCAAATGCTACAAATGAAAACATATAAGAACATTTTCTAGCATCAATAAGCTCCTGATAGAGAAAATTCCTTCACAAATTTACCACAAACTAGCTGAAGGTAGTGACTAATGTATGCATTTGTTGTGAACCAATGAGCAATGTATGGATAAGACCAACATGATCACAAGTACTGTTGATGGATTATGAACGAGAAAACATACCATGAGAAATTCAACATTTCACTTGCTCTTCGTAATCCTCGATATCAAAAGCTTTACAACATCAATTGAATTCTAGAGAAGAAAAGAAGTATTTATAAAGTATGAGTTAGGGAGAAAAATTCTATTTCTGTCTCTAATTTATGGATAATATACTTGTCCTCACTCTATCTTTGAAAGGTCAATATTGTAGGATATACTCTATAACATTTTGTAGTAATTTGTTGGTTTTGTCAATAGTCTCTACACAACCCTCCTCACTTCTTTAATTTCAGACATGCTAAAACCTTAGGATGAAAGCAATTTTTAAAATCTTGAAACTGAAAGCCTTGTATGGGAAAGGGGAAAATAAAAACAAACTAGCATCTAGATGTTAGTCGTGAACTTAGATTGGGCTCCATCTTTAATAGAGGGGAGGAAATAGAGGTGGAAAGCTGCCTACAGTAATGATGGAAACAAGGGAGGGGAGAGAGAAATAAAGTTGGAATTAACGGGCATCAAAGGTTAGTTTGTAGAAAGTAAATGGTTGAAATTGAAAAGAAGAATAATGGTAAGTCTAAAAAGATTAAAAAAATTGCATTATGAAACAATTGGATACTCTCCACAAGCTTGGGAGCCAAACACAATAAATAAAAAAAAAATAGAAGGAAAAATTGAAAAAAATGAAAGTAATGACAACTACTATAAGTTACAGGGGAAATAAAAGTACATTTCGCACAAATATCTAGTAGTATGGACTTAAAGAGGCTTTTTATTTTTAATGAAATATAAGCAATGTATAATTTCAAAGCACAATTGCACAAAATACTCCGAGCATACCCTAAGGGTTTACATCATGTTTTGCCAAAACATGTGCCTTTTAATCTAAATAAAAACAATTTGCCAAACTCCATTATAATATGAAATACATTTTTGCAAGTGTTCCAAGAACTCTAACCTTCTTCTCCCTCCAACACGCATATATACTAAACTAATAATAACACGCAATCTCTACTTCTTCCTGTTGTACCTACACCTCATGGCCCAGCTGCCTAGGTTTGCTATTCACCCAAACAAATAGGTAAACTTAGTATACCCAAAAATGTCTCGCAAGTTGCTTAAGGACCTATGCAGTATATATTCACACTTAAAGAATAAATGTTGGTGGATTTCTTCAACTTACTGACACAACACATATGACATTACAATGTACATCCCAAAATTGCATAATCTATCTTTTGTCCACAATATAGTGATATTGCTAGCCAAGTAATAAAGCTGTATTTTGGGAATCTGAGTTTGGCCCAAATTATTTTACTATTGAGCTTTTGTAGCCTTGGGTCTCAATTGTTCATAACCACTTTAGGAGGTACATCTTCCATTTACACTGGCTTTCCAAGCATGAACTTTTTGATCATAACCTATCATCATAACATCTTTGACCTTCAATAATTTTTACTAATACCAGCTACTACTATGAGTTGTGCTAGCATTCCAGATTGCCATTTCATTAAGGTAGTAATGCTTGCCATTTTATCTGGAAGCAATCTTCCTTGTTAGTTATAATCCACAATAACTTTCCCTATGCGACTATATTCCCTTTATTATGATCTTTGATTCCCACAATTCGTTTAAATTTTGGTAGGCACATGATATCCTAAGATACATGTATGACTCCATTTATGTCTTATAAGTTTCTCAATAGAAAATCTCTACAAATCTTCTTTACAACCTCAACTTTGGTTGTAGGGAGGATAAAGATTTGTCCTGAATAAGTTAACATGTTGAGTAGTCAGAGTTAATTAGGTCAATTTTTCCGGCATAAGAGAGCCTCCATGTGCGCAATAAACTTATGGTCATTGTGATTTTCTTAATAACTGCCTTGTTTAATTTTTTAGCTGTGATTGGCCCATCTAAGTAACTAAAAGGTACTTGACCCTATTAAAACTCTTATTGGATCTAAGAACATGTAGATTTTGATGATGATAAACTAATTTAGGGTGACGATATTCATGTACACTATGAGTGATGACACGTGAAGATATGTGTTGTGCCTATATGCAATTAAACATTCGCTTATTATAATGATATGACATATGTTAATTGTGGTAATACATGTGGTACTCTAAGTGATTTGATGTGAACATGACCTATTAGAGTCTCTACACTAACCTTCCTTGGATGCGCTCATGAGATCACTTAATTGAATAAATGATGAAAGAATTGCTTAAGTGTCCAATCGCATATAAAAGATATTATTGATCATATTTATTGAGTGATATAAGCCAACAAGATTATATATAAGATGATTCCCTTATATGACCTTAATTGGTTTGTGAGTTTATATCAAGACTTTGACATGTCAGTCACAGAAATTATTAATGTGATTAATATGCTTGTGATTGAAAGATTTATTATGATTCACTCATATGTTTGTTGAGTTGGAAATAAGTAAAGAAAGGGGCCAATCAAGAGCTCTCATACATGGAAGTGGTCAAGTTTAGAATTACTGAAGAAATGAGCAGTTGCCACTTGATCGATTCAGTTAAAGATCATATGGGTAGTAAGAAAAGATCAAACATGTAAAGTAACAAAATCAGTGACAGTTATTACACAGCCTAAAATTATACATTTGATGCTCATAATCAAGACTAATGCTCTGCCTAACCAATTATCAAATGATGATCACCCATATTGAGATTGAACACAATAGCATGAAGAAGATCATATCACATCTAAGAATTAGGGGGAATGAAGGTTATGCTTATGGAAATGAAGGAAACAATCCTTAAAGTGAATACATGGACATATCTATAAGAAGAAGATAGAAGAAGGTTGATTAGTCAAGCTCATTTTGAATAAAGATATTAGAGTGATATCAGAGCTGAAAGGCATTGGGCTGAAAATCATAAGAAACGATAACAGTCAAAGCTATATTAGACTTAGAAGATGTAAGAGTATGATCAAAGTTAGAAATCACAAGAGGAAACATCAAGAGCCCTTAAAGTCATCAGAATAAAAAATAATCAAAGTTCAAAGTCCATAAAGAAATGTTCAATGGTGTCATTAAGAAAATTCATTTGAATTTTATCTTGGTTGGTAATGCATGTGATTAATCTAAAAAAGCACGATTATTAAGCTAATATTTTTAGCAAAATGAGATTTAAATTCAAAATACAGAAGTTGTTGCAAGAGCAGCAGCTAACTCTAACAAGTGATAGGCTATCATGGTCAGCAGTCATTATCACTATCAGATAGCCCTGTAATTGCTTTAGAGAATACAAATGACTACCTACAAGAAAGCAATTGGTAGGACAATTCTACATCTAGAAAGAAGTTCCAACGTAGTTTGAAATGTGCCTAGACAAAAAGGGGAAAAATCAAACGTTGAAAGATTTTGTAAGAGACATTGACGATGATCCTACCCTCAAGTATTAAAAGCCAAAAGCAATCTTATTTTTATCTCACC
This sequence comes from Carnegiea gigantea, assembly GCA_029747015.1. NCBI lineage: Eukaryota > Viridiplantae > Streptophyta > Magnoliopsida > Caryophyllales > Cactaceae > Carnegiea > Carnegiea gigantea. Next base: position 448,677 of record JAKOGI010000160.1, on the reverse strand, counting down.
TCACATCCTTCCCAAATGATCATATAGAGCTAAATTTCTTGTAAATACAGGAGCAAGGCAAAAGTTTAAATGTTACAACACTTGAGAAATAAAGAGCACATTATGTTATAGCTTGTAGCCATTGCACTCTTCTAATAGATTTCAATTCTTTGTACTATCGATGTAATACAAGTGAGTGAGAGTCACTAACTCTATATTTAGAGTGTTGTCCTTATTACAGTTGGGGCCTATTAGAGTGCCTTAAAAACCAAAACTCTGGCTATTAGGAAGGAGTTAGGGTAATCTTGCTGGATTATGTAGGAGACTTATTTCTTGTTGTTCGATGAAATCTCGAATCCAGAATAGTTCTCAACACAGGTATTAGCACCATCGCTCAAGGGTTCATAGCAAACCTTAGCAGGGTCTACTTTGAGATTGAAGATCTGATCTAAGATTGCATTAGACAAACTAAAATCTACACCCTTAACAAAAGTAGTGCAATAGATGATATCCTTAGGTCTTTGTTACAACCTGTCAAAGTTTGGGTTGTTTCAAAGTTGTTTTACGCTAATAGAATTTCGAAGTCAGCAAACTGGACTTTGGTTCAGTATGGACATTAAGAATAGTTTGAGCTAACTTTGGTATGTAAATAGATTTCAAGGTAACAAGGATATGACTTGGTTAAAGATTAAGCCATCACCAAGCCTAGGGGCACACCAATAAGTTAATAAAAGGCCAAGCCACCCTCAACCTATCTAAAGGATCCACTTAACTCACCACCAAAGGGTACTTAGATAAAGAAATAGAGGTTTTGAAGTCAAGCAAGCTTCTTTTTTATTGATTCACTTCAACTTTAGTTTGTATGCTCAACGAATTACAAACTTTGTAATCCATAAGGAAATGGGTTTAACTCCTAGTCAAATGAAAAGACTTGTTAAGCCAAAAATCATGCATTATTTTCATAATTATTTTGATTATCTTATATATATTATTTCGTCTAATTTAATTTATTTTATATATTTTTCAGGTTAGGCATTAATAAAATAAAAAGGATAAGAGAGGACGTCGAGGTTCGGGTTTACACGCTTGGCTATAAAGACGGTACAAAAATAATAATTTATGGAAAATATTATTTTCATAATTATTTAATTGGGTTAGGGTTTCAATAGTTGGAGGAAAGTTAGAAGTCTTGAGGAAGAAGAAGTCTAAGGAAGAAAGGAAGTAGAGGAAAAAAAACCCTACCTATCCCACCCTTCCTTTCCTCTCCATTATATATCATCATCATCCTAAAGCATCTACCGTCATAAGCCATGGTACCCTCCTTCAAACCCATCATCTCACGGCAGCCCTCAGTAGCCTTCAATCTCCTCCATAACACAGGGCCAACTTCTTCCCCTTCATCATATCATAATCACCATCACCACCATCTTCGTTCATAGCCACGGCTACACCCCATGCTCAACTCCATCACGCCATCCCCTTCGCTTCTCATCATCTTCAAGTAGTTTAGCTTTATTTCTTTTTGTGTTGTTTAGATTATTATTAAACATGAATTATTTGGGTGAATTTTGTGATTTTATTTTTAATATGAGTGAGTAATTTTTTTATGCTTAGTATAATCTATTTGAAACCATGCTAAATTAATTATTTTGAAACAAGTTCCATGCTTTATTGTCTAGTTGATTTATATTCATGATTCTATAGCGATTAGTATTTACCGTTCATGATATTTGTGTTATATTAATTAGAATGCATGCTAGTTAGTTTAATACGAATTCATATGATGGTTTAAGAGGCTTTAATACGTAAAAATTATCGTCTTTTAAGCATTAGTATCACCCTAATTAATCATGGATGGCTCAAACCCATCTCTGTTAATTAGGTAATCATTATGGATGTTTGTTAAATTAATTTGCTGGTAAATTGATTACAAAGCGTTAGATGATGTTTTTCTAATATGTAATGCTCTAGTTTGATTAAATTCTTGCGCTGGTGTAAGGGTTATCAAATTAGTAGGGTTTATATTAGGGTTGGACCTAATTAAACTATAATATAAGGAAAAAATTGGAAGATCCGCTGGTGGGTGTCTTTTACAGTTTAACTCATGGATGAAATCGACTTGTGTGTTAATGACAAATATTAATTTGCATGGTGGATATAGATTGTGCTAAGCATTTTTCATAAATTTGATATACTTGATAATTATTTGTTGCTTTTAGTTAATTTGTTTAGTTTGTCAATTTTTATTCTTCAATTATTAGCTTTGGTATAAATACCGTTTACCCCCCCAAAAGAATAGTCTTTTAGGAGTGCCTTGGTAATTTTAGATTAGGTATATTTTGATTATTAGAGGGGTTATAATTTTCAGATTTGATTTATATTCTATTTTACCGTTTAATTACCGATTTGTTAGAAATTAGGCTAAAATTAGTTCCTTTCATTTTTTTAAGTTTTAATCAATCCTAGGGTTTATATAGTGTCCTAATCTGCCTCTATTTAATTTTGAAATTTTTGGAAATTATTTGATAATTTTTCAGAATTATTTTGTGAATTGAATATGTGTAGGTTTTTATTTCAATAAATCTGAATATTGCGTTTTTAATATTTATTTCACGTTGTTTAGGTATTATTGAATCCAGAAAATTATATCCTTAAATTTGGGTAATTTTGTTAATTAATTTCGCATTTATATTAGTGTAGTTTAATTCTTTTCTAATTTCAAATTTAATTTTCTGCTTTATTTTTCTGCAGTAATTTCCTGTTTTAATTTTTCTGAAGTTAATTAGATTTAATTCTAGAGTTACAAGCTTATAAACTTGAAGAATATTAGCTTAGGTCACTATTTGTGATTTTTAGTATTAATTTTTCTGTTTATTATTTTGTGTTTTCATTTTTAGTAGAAGATTGCGTTATTATTCTGTTTTTATTTTTCTAGTTTATTTAGGATAGCTATTTACTGTTTTATTTCCAACATTAAATCTAGAATATTTAGGAGTAATATTAATTTTTTTTCAGATTTTTATTTATTAAATTTGATTTATTTTAGAATTACAAAGAGAAGAGACAATCAATTAGACTAGTAAAGTTATTTAGGATTAAATTAGCTTTTTGACATAATCTTTCCTTGTAGATCGATCCCTACTTTTCTATGCTATAAATATTATTTAGAAATCGAAGTAGTGGTTAAATTTGTACCTCCACGACAAGCTTTACAAATTTTGGCGTCGTTGTCGGGGAAAGAAAATAAAATCGTTAGTTTACTTCTATTTAATTTTACTACTTTTATTGTTTTGCTTTAACTCTAGTATTTAATTTTTGTAGATTGCCCGTAATGTATGAAATTAAGAAGTGGTAAGGAAATTGGAGAGGACAGAGAGCAAACGTTGGAAGCTAAAAATAAAGAGAGTCATCCTAAACCAGTAAGTCTTAAGATTAAAGAGGTAAGAATGTCTACCCTTCGGGAACTTGCTGCCCCTAACCTAGAAACCCAACGTATGTCCATTACTTATGCTGCATTAGATAAACCTCTAAAACTGAACTCTGGATTCATCAATCTGTTACCCAAGTTTCATGGATTAGCTGAAGAGGACTCATACCGTCATATTAGTGAATTCCTTATTACATGTTCTGCTATGGTGCCTGAGGGGATTCTTGAAGACTAAATTAGGTTGAGAGCCTTTCCTTTTTCTTTGCTAGGTAATGCTAAAGATTGGTTGTATTACATGCTTGCTGGATCTTTCTCTACATGGACTGCATTGCATAAATTATTTTTAGAGAAATTTTTTCCAGCATCCCGAATTGGATTTATTCGGAAGGACATATGTGGTATCAAACAAATGAATGGGAAAACTTTTTGTGAGTACTGGGAAAGATTTAATAAACTGTATGCTAGTTGTCCCCAACATCAAATAACTGAACAGTTGTTGATTTAATATTTTTATAAGGGTTTGCTACTTATGGATCGTAATATGGTTGATGCTGCTTGTGGGGGGCTCTGGTTAATAAAACTCCAGTAGAGGCTAGAAATTTATTCAATCTAATGGCCCAAAATACTCAGCAGTTTGGTGCTAGGGAGTCACAAATTAAAAGGGTTAATGAGATTGGTTCTAATTCATCTGTAGAGAGTCAGTTATCTCACATTACTGCTATATTAAATAAGATCGTTACGAGGGGAATTCAAAAAGCAGTTATATGTGGCATTTGTTGTCTAGAGGGGCATCCTACTGATGCATATCCTACACTTCAAGAGGGTAATGTTAATGCTGTCTATTCTAACCAAGGTCAAAGGAGGTATGATCCTTATTCTAACACCTATAATGAAGGATGGAGAGACCACCCTAACCTTAAGTATGACCCTCAAACCAATCCACCTGGTTTTGACCAAACGTTGCATTAACCTTCTAATCAAGATAGGACCAACTTCTTACTAGAACAAGTCCTTAAGAATATGGATGATAGGTTCCTAATTTTGGAGACAACTCTTAAGCAGGTTCAAGAGAGACAGGCTGCAACTGATATCATAGTTAGTAACTTGCAGGTTCAAATGCAAAATAGGTTACCATCTCAGCCTTACCCTAATCCTAAGGAGAATGTCAGTGCCATAACACTTAGGAGTGTGAAAGAACTAAAAGAACCTAGGAAGAGTAGAGAGTTAGAACCTGAGTTAGAGGTCAAAGGGGCTGAACCAGAGTTAGATATAGATTCTCATCAAACTACTAAGGAAATAGGAGAGAAGAAAAGAGAACCTTATAAGCTAATTCCACCCTTTCCTAGTAGATTTTGAAGTCCTACTTCTAAGGTGAATGTGGCTAACCAAGAGATCTTAGAGACATTAAAGAAGGTACAGATCAACATACCTCTCCTTGATGCCATTAAACAGGTGCCTTGTTATGCAAAGTTCTTGAAAGAATTGTATACTACTAAAAGAAAGTTAGTAAGGAATGAAAAAGTAAGTGTGGGGGAAAATGTGTTTACAACTTTTCAAAGGAAAATTCCCCCTAAGTGCAAAGACCCAGGTATGTTTTCTGCTCCGTGTAAAATAGGAAATTTTTACTTTGATAAGGTTATGCTTGACTTGGGTGCTTCCATTAATGTCATGCCTAGGTCTGTTTATGACAAACTGAACTTAGGAGAGTTAAAGAAAACTCGTGTAGTGATTCAGTTAGCTGATTGGAGCTGTACTCATCCAGATGGAGTGTTAGAGGATGTCTTAGTCCAAGTGAATGAACTTGTGTTTTCTGCTGATTTTTATGTGATGAGCATCGGTGATGCAGGTCACGGTATTTTCATCTTGCTTGGCAGGCCATTTTTGAAAACAGTTAGGACTAAAATTGATGTGCATGAAGGAACATTAACCATGAAATTTGATGGTGAAGTGATTAAATTTAATATTTTTGATGCCATGAGATTCCCTGCTGATGTGAATTATGTGGATGCACTTGATGTTATTGATGAGTTGTCCCCAGATATTTATGTCTTGTCCAATGAAGATGAATTTTTGACTGTGCTTACTAAGAGTCTTGATCATGCTGAGTTTCAAAAAGTGCCCTACCAGATTAATGATGATTTAGTGGAAGAGATCCAACTAGAGGATCCAGGAGTTTCATGAAGTCGAGCCAACGACTATAAACAAAAGCGTTAGTTGGGAGGCAACCCAACGTTTTTAGAGGAGTACCTATTTAATTTTGTTTTTGTTTTCATTATTTCTATCTTCTTGCATACATTAGGAACTATGCATGAATTAAGTATGGGGAGGTGCATCCTGCATTTAAAATCGAAAAAATTTTTTTGTTTCTTATAAATAATGCATTATATGAGTTTATGCTAGGCTTGCTTGTTTAAAAATTTTTTATGTTTTTATTAGCTATTTTTTAATTTATTCTTCTATGAGTGAAGACGTCTAAGCATACTAGCTGTCTTTTAGAAAAGTTTGAGTTGATCCTCATATATCTCTTTAATGAGTAATTATCATGATTATCCATCCTATTTAGTCATGTATTATATCCACTTCAGAGACAATAAAATGGCCTGGCCCATCTCCTAGACTATTGAATTAGTTGAATAACTCATTAAAATTGTGACTTTTCTTATCTGTTTTTTTATCCTTAAAAAAAAGAAAAAAAGTGAAAAAGGAAAGAAAAAAAGGTTAGATTACTAACATGGGTAGGAATAGGTGGCTCGGCACCTTTTTCCCTTAAGTTTAGGTCTCAAGTGAGCCTTATGTATGGAGTAACCCATGATTGCGAGAGTCATACCCCTTTTTAGGCCGATCAATGACTCGCCAAAACTAACAGTCAAAAAGAAATAAAGATGAGAATGAATCGTTTGCTCCAGCACCTCTATTCAGGTGAGTGTGAGATAAGGAGTGTTCAATTTCTAAGACCCTATATGGGCCTCGAATATATGTGCTAGTAGAGTTTGGAAAAAAAAAATACAAGAAGAAGAAGAGAAAATAAATATAAGGCAAGTTTAGAACCAATTCAACGAATTATTCTATCTAGTTCAATTGTCTTTATAGCCATACCATACCTAAATTTTTCTATCATAAATTTTTTAGACCTCTTGATCGGTGTATGCATAATTAAAAGAGATGGATAATTATTGAACTTGTTATTTCACTAAGGAAATGTTGTGAGGTTGATAAATAAACTCTCTGAGAATAGTTGGACGTCTAAAAATTATTCACTTGTAGCAGGAAAAAAAAACTAATTAATTTTCAATAAAACTGTTTTTAAAGTAAGCCAAGGACTAGTATGAATATCATAGTTATGCATAACTTTATAAGAAAGAAAGAGGGTAAGTTTTTAGGTCGAGTCCAATATTTCTTTGCACGAGGACGTCCAAAGTCTAACTGTGGGAGAATTTGTTAAGCCAAAAATCATGCATTGTTTTCATAATTATTTCGATTATATTATATATATTATTTCGTCTAATTTAATTTATTTTATATATTTTTTAGGTTAGGCATTAATAAAATAAAAAGGAGAAGAGAGGACGTCGAGGTTTGGGTTTACACGCTTGGCTATAAAGATGGTCCAAAAATAATAATTTATGGAAAATATTATTTCTATAATTATTTAATTGGGCTAGGGTTTCAATAGTTGGAGGAAAGCTAGAAGTGTTGAGGAAGAAGAAGTTTAAGGAAGAAAGGAAGCAGAGGAAAAAAACCCTACCTATCCCACCCCTCCTTTCCTCTCCATTATATATCATCATCATCCTAAAGCATCTACCATCATAAGCCACAGTACCCTCCTTCAAACCCATCATCCCACGGCAGCCCTCAATAGCCTTCAATCTCCTCCATAACACAGGGCCAACTTCTTCCCCTTCATCATATCATAATCACCATCACCACCATCTTCGTTCATAGCCACGGCTACACCCTACGCTCAACTCCATCACGCCATCCCCATCGCTTCTCATCATCTTCAAGTAGTTTAGCTTTATTTCTCTTTTTGTGTTATTTAGATTATTGTTAAATATGAATTATTTGGGTGAATTTTGTGATTTTATTTTTAATATGAGTGAGTAATTTTTTTGTGCTTGGTATAATCTATTTGAAACCATGCTAAATTAATTATTTTGAAATAAGCTTCATGCTTTATTGTCTAGTTGATTTATATTCATGATTCTATAGTGATTAGTATTTACCGTTCATGATATTTGTATTATATTAATTAGAATGCATGCTAGTTAGTTTAATACGAATTCATATGATAGTTTAAGAGGCTTTAATACGTAAAAACTATCGTCTTTTGAGCATTAGTATCACCCTAATTAATCATGGATGGCTCAAACTCATCTCTTTTAATTAGGTAATCATTATGGATCTTTGTTAAATCGATTTACTGGTAAATTGATTACAAAGTATTAGATGATGTTTTTCTAATATGTAATGCTCTAGTTTGATTAAATTCTTACGCTGGTGTAAGGGTTATCAAATTAGTAGGGTTTATAGTAAGGCAGGACCTAATTAAACTATAATGTAAGGAAAAAGGGGGAAGATTCGCTGGTGGGTGTCTTCTACAGTTTAACTCATAGATGAAATCGACTTATGTGTTAATGATAAATATTAATTTGCATGGTGGATATAGATTATGCTAAGCATTTTTCATAAATTTGATATCTTTGATAATTATTTGTTGCTTTTAGTTAATTTGTTTAGTTTGTCAATTTTTATTCTTCAATTATTAGCTTTGATATAAATATCATTTACCCCCCAAAAGAATAGTCTTTTAGGAGTGTCTGGGTAATTTTAGATTAGGTATATTTTGATTTTTAGAGTGGTTATATTTTCAGATTTGATTTATGTTTTGTTTTGCCGTTTAATTATCGGTTGGTTAGAAATTAGGCTAAAATTAGTTCCTTTTGTTTTTTTAAAGTTTAAATCCATCCTAGGGTTTATATAGTGTTCTAATATGCCTCTATTTAATTTCGGAATTTTTGAAAATTATTTGATAATTTTTCTTAATTATTTCGTTAATTGGATATGTGCACGTTTTTATTTCAATAAATCTGAATATTGCGTTTTTAATATTTATTTCACATTGTTTAGGTATTATCGAATCCAGAAAATTATATCCTTAAATTTTTGTAATTTTGTTAATTAATTTCGTATTTATGTTAGTGTAGTTTAATTCTTTTCTAATTTCAGATTTAATTTTCTGCGTTATTTTTCTACAGTAATTTTCTATTTTAATTTTTCTGAAGTTAATTAGATATAATTTTGGAGTTACGAGCTTATAAACTTGAAGAATATTAGTTTAGGTCACTATTTGTGATTTTTAATATTAAGTTTTCTATTTATTATTTTCTATTTTCATTTTTAGTGGAAGATTGCATTATTATTCTGTTTTTATTTTTCTAGTTTATTTAGGATAGCTATTTACTGTTTTATTTCTATCATTAAATCTAGAATATTTTGGAGTAATATTAAGTTTTTTTTTTAGATTTTTATTTATTAAATTTGATTTATTTCAGAATTATAAAGAGAAGAGACAATCAATTAGACTAGTAAATTTATTTAGGATTAAATTAGCTTTTTGACATAATTTTTTCTAGTGGATCGATCCCTACTTTCGTATGCTATAAATATTATTTAGCAATCGAAGTAGTGGTTAAATTTGTAACTCCATGACAAGCTTTACAAGACTAAACATTGACAAGTAAACTTAAGCATTAAAGCTAAATTATGCAGAAAATTAAAGAGTAAATATAAAATGCAAGGCTTTATTTAGTGCTAGTTTAACCCCTTTGTTGATTCAGCTTCCATAATTAAATTCATGCCCATGCTTAGACTTCCCAAGTGAGGAGAACTTGGAAAGACTAGGATACCTTTAATTAAAGCTCAAGAGTGGGTGAATCTCGTGGAGCATTAATGAAAAACATCAATTGTTGAGTCAACCTTTTGGACTGCCCTCAAGAGCAATTTCAAAGTCAGAACCAAAGTCTATGCTGGATGGCTGATTTTGCCTTGACAGAACTTTGGTAGAATCTCTAGAGCATTGTCAAAGTCTTTTGGCTGGCTTTGGTAAGCTCTTTGAAATAGACTCTAGATTGTTGACAAAGTTATTGGGATTAACTTTGAATTAGCAATTGCTAAACTTTTATCACAACACCAACTTTCCAAGCTAAGAGCATATATATAGCTTAGCCTTGCTTTGACCAAGGACATAGATGTCTTGGACCCTTGAAGCCACACCCTCAAAACTTCCCCTCTTAAAAAAAAAAAAAAAAAAGCCCTCAAATCTGATGGTTGAAGCTAAAGCTTCACAACCATTGCTTCATATATAATTATGTTGTGGGCCATTAGAAATGAACAGGAGAGTGCAGTGTCATGTGTTAATGATGATTGCTTCAAAGCATTTTGGATTCCTTATAATTGAATGATCTCTTTGAAATAGAAATGAGAAGTATCATCAATGTTGTGGTAAGGCACAAAGTAATCCACCTTGGGGACTCGATTAATGGCCACCATAACAGCATCATAATCCTTTTGAGTAATAAAGAAGTCTATATTCATATCTTCCCAATGTTTTTAAGGTATTGGAGGAGGGCAATAAAGACTTTGAAAGAATTGACCTTTAGCTCGATGACAAGGGACACTCTTTGAAATGGCATTACAGATGTAATACCCGCGCTCCCTATTTTACATTAAGCTGGTTGTATTGCCTTTTTTCATCGTGAAATCGTATTTTTATGAACTATATAAGTTAAATTATTACTGATGTGCTTATGTAAACGATAATTTTATTGAAAAGAATATTTTTGTTGCTATTAATATTATTATTAGTTTTGAAAGTTTTTCTATGATTTTAATAAGCGTCAATAAGGATTTTTATCGGTTACTAAATAGAACCTAAATATATTTGGGAACGAGTGATCGACGAATGGTTATACTATCGATTTGGGGTTTGGAGTAGGAGGTTGAGATTGAATGAGACTAGACTAATTAGCACCGGGACCGGTTCATTAAGTAAGACTAAAATAAACAAAAAAAAGGGAAAAGAGAACAAAGGAGTCGAGGCCCCTTTCCTTCGGGAAGAACCATGAGCAGGGGGGTTTTCTCCCCCAGCCCCGTGACCCCAGCACTAAGAGAGAGGGGAAGAGAGAGAGATTGAGCGTGACAGAGGGAGCAGAGGGCCGGCCGAACACCGCTGCGGCGGCGGGGCCACATCGACGGCCGGCGGTTTGCACAACAGCCACGGCACCGATGCCCTGAACTCAAGAATAGCAAGAGACATATCGAGGGCAAGCGGTGAGGGGGCGCGATTCCGGCGACTGTTGCGACTAAGGCCGGCGACCGGCAACGATCGAGGGTGATTCCGGTGACCACCAGGATAGCATGATTAGTAGCAGAACCAGGTCTAGGGCATGCTGATTTGGGTCTGTGTGCTAGGGATTCGATCGCAGCAATTAGGCGTGCATTTAGGGCTAATTAGATCGAGGATTGGGATTTTCCAGCACTCAAAGTTGACTCTCAAAAGCCCTTAGAACGGGTTCTAAGCTAGGAGTCAAGGTCCGTGTTTCTCTCCTTCTAAATTATAGTAATTTCAACAAATTTAATGATTTTAGGCAGTGCATGTTTAGATTCTGATATTGAATCAGTAATTGAAAGGCTTAGAGTTGAATTGAAGGGAAAAATGGTGTTGAAACTATTATAGAGTTCATGCATGTGATTAACACTTGATTTTACTAACCGGGTGATTTGAAGAATTGTAGGGCAAACTGGTATCATGTTTGAATATCGCTGTTTAATCAGTTCAATATGTTTAATTTTCGTTGGTGGTTGATATGATACTATGCTTGTGAACATTGGTTTTGTGAATTAATTGATTGAAACTATTGTGGTATAGAACCGATCTTGGTGGTTGGATCATTTGAGGTGGAACTAATGAGAAATTGAGGTTCTTGTGGTCGTTGTTGTGTGAGGAGGGAGGCTAGGTTGTGATTACTGCAATCGTGTGGATTGCGAGGCCATGTGTCACTTATTGGGAAGAATTTGTCAAGTCGGGCTATGAAGTATGTGAATGTGTTATGTGCGAACCCCTTTTCCCCCAGTGTGCTATGTGACACTATGTGACCAATTCTTGAAATTTTAGACGTCTTTTAAAAGAAGGGTCATATAGAAAGCTTGTTTTCATGATTGCGAATGCTTTTGAATACTTACCAATTTCTTGATAGTTTATGAAGATGTTTGTAGCCTAAAAGAAATCCTAAATCGTCGAACTATTTAGTGACTAACTCAACTAAAAAGTCGATAGATTTAGGAAGTTTAAAAGCGAACTAAAAATGATTTTGAAAATGTTTTAAGGCATTTGTTTTTATATAACTTCTCCTTGTGTTGAAAAGGATTTAAACGTCTTGAAAAAGGACATCTTAAGGTACTAATTATGAAATTTAGCTGATTTGTATGCTGATTTGTATGCTAGCTGCTTATTTAAGTTTCGATTGAGTTTCGAGTTATGAGCTAGTAAAATTATTACGATTTTAAGAAGCATTTATGTTGAAAAATTATGAAGAAACTTTGTTTAAATCATAAGCGAGCCAAGTATTCTAAGTTTTGAAGAGTAGTAAGCTGAGAATGATTTAAAGTTTTAACTTGCTTAAGCACCCTTTTTTGAGTATAAAAAAGATTTCAAACGAACTAAAAATTGGGCAACTGAATGAGTTTATTACGAAACTTAGTTTGAGTTATATGCTAGTTTGAATGAGTTTATTACTATATGTTTCAATAAGCTTCAATTACGAATCTAGTTTGATTATTACTCTATGTTTCAATAAGCTTCAATTATGAATCAAGTTTGAATTAAATGCCAACTAAGTACTCTAAGTTCCAAATGAGTTTCGATTTACGAGTTAGCAAACTTATTTCGCTAACAAGAAGTTTCAAGTTAAAAACGAAGTCGATTTATAAGTTAGAAACTTATTTCATTTATAAGGACTTTTAAGTTAAAAGCGAAGTCGATTTACGAGTTAGCAAACTTATTACATTTATAAGAAGTTTTTAAGTTAAAAATGAAGTCGATTCACGAGTTAGCAAACTTATTACATTTATAAGAAGTTTTGAAGTTAAAAACGAAGTCGATTTATGAGTTAGCAAACTTATTATGTTTATAAGAAACTTTTAAGTTAAAAACGAAGTCCATTTATGAGTTACCAAACTTATTACATTTCTAAGAAGTTTTTAAGTTAAAACCGAAGTCGATTTACGAGTTAGCAAACTTATTATATTTATAAGCAGTTTTTCAAGTTAAAAACGAATGAACTATAAATATTTCGAAAGGTTATGGTCGTTTTGTTAAAAAGTAAGATTTTAGCGGAGTAAGCAACTGAAAAAGAGAAATGAAATATGTTTTAAAGGCTAAGAAAGTGCTAGGCAATTGGCCAGACCTTGAGGGTGGGAACTAGACGCAAAGATGGCATGAGCTATTTCCCCCAAAGATAATGTTAGGAGCTGGGAACAAAGATGGCGTGAGCTGTTCCTGGGAACTGGACCCAAGATATGATTATCTTGGTGTGAACTGTTCCCTAAATATATTATAATGTGTGACGTGTGATAAAACCTTGAGAGGGTCTGGACTCAAGATATGACTATCTTGGTGTGAGCTGTTGCCCCACGGAGGACAATATCGAAATTAGAATTGCTCTGCTAGGACGTGTTTTGGCCAAAAATTTATGTACGTAGACCCCGGAGATAACGTGAGTTATGAGCGATGATCTCACTTAGGGCGAGTGTAGATCTCCCCTAGCCAGCACAATGTGATGATTTTATGTTAAGAGCATTTTTCCTGATGAGTAAGAAAAGGGCGTTTTGCTATTTCATGTATTTAAAAAAAGAAAGACTTTTAAGGGCCATTCTGAGGCCGTATTGAATAAGATTTGAAAAGATCGTAAGGTTCATTAGAGGACCAGAATGAAAGAGATTCTCCTTTTAAAGAATGTGAGCATCAAGAGGCTAAGTAGATTATTTTCAAGAAAAGAAAGAAAGTTTACTTGCGTGTTTCATGAATGCAATTCCAAGTATGGTTTAAAAGAATTCTTTTAAGGGAATATGGCTATATTCTAGTAAAGCCTAGATCTTTTCAGTTTTCAAAAGTGTATACCTTGCAAGAAAAAGCTCTTGTCAAGTCTTTCTTATCAACATAAGTAGTTCAGAAACTTTTAGAAAGAATTATGAGTCTTGAAGAAGCTAATGTGATTTATAAACCATTCTTGGAACAAATCATGTGTCACTTCATTGTCTAAAGTGAGTTTGAAAAACATTTTACTCAATCCTTGTTGCCTGCTTGTCTACGTGCCTGCCTGCTTGCTAGTAGGGAAGTTTGGTCATTAAGGGCCTAGAAATGAGTTGAGTGGCTGGAATGAAGTTTAAGGATGGTAATCTTTCCTCAGGGATAATGATTGCCTAATATGATAGTAAAGTATAAATGCGCGATGTGTGGCTATTATTGGTATTATTGCCTGCCAATGATTTTGGTTTTTAAGGAGTCGGGAAATACTCACCATGTGGTTGCTCATCCCATTACTATTTCCCCTTTTTCCCAGGTTTTCATTGTGATAGATAGAAGACAATCTGTGCATTCTAAGTTGGAATATTCTTTTGCTTGAAAAGGGTGCCATGTGTGTCATATAGAATTAGACTTATGAATTAACGATGTAATATAATGTCTGCTAGAGTTATAAATGATTGTAAATTAAGTGCTCTAGTACATGTAATGCATATTGATTATGAGTCCCTCTGTATGGCATGCGAGCCAACCATCTTATTAGCCAGATGTCTTTTCAGCAAAAATTAGTTACATTTTGGGATGTAAACCCCAGTACTCCGGATGTACGATCCATTGAGTTGTATCCTTTTATTTCCTTCTTTATAATTGAATTTATATGGTTTTGGTGTACTCCAAGCGAGTGACTCATTGAGATATAGACTCTGGCGTGTAGCCGTCGAGCTTATTTAGAATTCTTTATGTTTTTATCCATTGTAGGGATTTATTGTAAGGTTTTTAGCCTGGGAATTGACCAGTTTTCAGGTGAAACTCTATCCTTTTTGCCCCAGAAGTTAAGTAGGAAGTAAGAAACCATAATGCTCCTAGCCCTAGGGGTTGGAAGTGTTACAAGATGGTATCAGAGCAAGATCCTGTGACCAAAGGCTGTGACCTGAGTCTTGCATTTCATATAGTTAGCTAGAAACGCATTCACAATGATGTGATATATGTCTGCTTTGTCTGCAAATATGAGTTTTATGTGAATGTTGGTGCATTTAGTTATGTACGGCTTGAGTGAGCTGATCGATTAGATGAATGAACCATTTGCTAAGGTGTAGGCCGAGTGACTCATATTCTCGTGGACAAGTTAAACGTTAGCTCAATCGAAGGTTGTTTGCGTATACGCCTTGACGATTTGAATCAAAAGTTTTAAGTACAGGTGGTTTGAACTCAAACAACTGAGAATGTTTTAACTCCAAGTTTATTCTTGCCCCTTAAGTATGATTTGCTCCTCGAGCCCGATAATAGAGTGAGCAAACGCACTCAATGGTTGGTAAGGAAAGAGCTAGAAGCAGTTCAACCATCCTCCTTTTAGACATAGAGGCTTTAAAAGTTAAGACCCTTCCTAGGTAATGAGTTAAGGTCTTCCTTTCGCATTAAAAGACCTTTCTAATTATCTGGTTAAGCCCTACTGTTATGTCTGAAGACTTGCATTTTGTTTTACATTGATGTTTGGGCCTCGTTCTATGAGCGTAAGCTATTATGTGTGACTAGATGTATCAAATACCTACTTGCCAAGATGCATTGCGTAAATGTATTCACGACATGTATTTAGT
The DNA here is from genome assembly GCA_029747015.1 of Carnegiea gigantea. Taxonomy (NCBI): domain Eukaryota; kingdom Viridiplantae; phylum Streptophyta; class Magnoliopsida; order Caryophyllales; family Cactaceae; genus Carnegiea; species Carnegiea gigantea. The sequence goes on along the minus strand of JAKOGI010000160.1, from coordinate 433,376 downwards.
AAGTGATTAAGGATTACTTTCCTTGACTAATAGTTCTTTTAGACGACATCCCTTTTTACGTGATTTCTCATTTACTAAAGGAACTATGTGAGAACTTCGTATACGTGCATATCAATATGGGTGATTGTGATAGAGTTTAGTTGATTGTTGCCTAAGTGTCATTCTAATCCTTTGTATATGTGCCATTAATGCTTAAATAAGGCCCTAACCCAAATTGTCATTTACGTAAATAGTCTTCCTTATTTCCCATCACGTAACCATTACTACCCACGAGTCGGCTAAGCGTTGTGCTCATCGGGGCATGGAACGCTATTCTTTTCATAAGAATGATAGTGTCTTGGCTATATCAACGCCAACACACCTAGAATAGAGATGAAAGGATGAACTTGACAGACTTTGGAATTGTTATACCACATATATCACCTCGTCACCCCTGGAGGAGACGATCCATACCTTTCCAACACTTTTTAAGCTTTAACGACAAATGGAGAAACCAAGAGTTTCTAAAGGAGATTGAACCATTCCCTCCGTACCACGAGTTCCTAAGACTCCCGCACCAATCCTATGAGAAACGAGTGTCATAAAACCTCAATGTATATCTGTAAGACTAATAATGTCGTTGTTCTTACCCCTTGGTTAGTTGATTGATGGCTAACTCCAAATAGTTTGGACAGATCTCGAGGTATAACCTCGACCTTAGGTGTTACATGAGGGTTGCATTCATATACACTTGCCTAGATGTCTTTTCGTGAGATGCTACTACGAGCCCGAACGCTTTAAAGTATAGTCATAGCACTATATACAGTCTAAAGCCCATAGAAGGTTATATAGTTATTTAAGTTCGTTATTTTTGACCAGTTATGTGTTTTATGAATAAGTTGTTGCACTTCTTGGTGCTCACTTGATTTGAGTCTGGTTTGGTATGTGACTTGATTATCTAGATGATTTAAGTTTCGTAATTTGCGACATGGCATGACCTCTGACTCGTTGTTTGCATTTTGTGGATTCTATGATTCCATATCATAGCTGAATGACTGCATGCGCACATATTTGAAGCATGATGAGGCGACCCTAGAAATCTACATTCACATATCCTTACCCTTATATGTCTGATCAAAGTAGCGCAGCGGAGGCGTATAGGCCTATAATCCACAGGTCCCAGGAATATCGGTTGCATATATTTTCGTTTTGTGAATTGTTTGCCATATGCATATTAGACGGTTTCATGTTACTCACAATTCTTAGGCTTAAGAATGTTGAATTGCTGATACTATGCGATGTTATGTGATGCTGATGTGCTTAAGTGATGCTACGTGGTGCTATGTGATGTTCTTATTACTCTAATGTGTTATAAAAGTCTTTAAGTTAACTGTAATGATCCTAAAGGTATCTTGAATTCATGATTTAGAGTGAGACTACATGTGTATGACCTTGAGATGTTGCTGCCTAATTGCCCTACTTTTAGATTTTGAATCATTGTTCATTCACATATATAGAGTGATTGTTTACTATGCAAACTGAGTCTAGATAATTAAAAGTCTTTTTCCTTTTCATTTTTTTTAAAAACAAGCTTAATATGATTTTTCACGCCAACTCTTTTGCCTCTCTTCGATGCGATTTGCTCTCGGCGTCCAAATAGAGTGAGTAGATGCTTGAAGAGTATTGGTGAGGAGGAGAGTGGATACCATAAGCCTTATCCTTTCAATTTAAAAGATGCAGTTGGTTGCAAAATGAAATTTTTGATCCTGGCACAAATCGTGTAGATCATAGGACGAGTGTGTGCACATTTTAGGTATGACTGAACATGGCTTTGGAATTTCGAGGATGAAATTCTTTTAAGGGGGAAGAATGTAATACCCGTGCTCCCCATTTTACGTCAAGCTGGTCGTATTGCCTTTTTACATTGTAAAATCGTATTTTTTATTAACTATATAAGTTAAATTATTACTGATGTGCTTACGTAAACGATAATTTTATTAAAAAGAATATTTTTGTCGCTATTAATATTATCATTATTAGTTTTGAAAGTTTTTTGATGATTTTAATAGGCATTAATAAGGATTTTTATCGGTTACTAAATCGAGTAGGAACCCAAGTACGATTAGATCGTCAACCATAGAATCAGCTTTGTCGTCTATTGAATCGAACCTAGATATATTTGGGAACGAGTAGTTGACGGAAGGTCATACTATCGATTTGGGGTTTGGAGTAGGAGGTTGAGATTGAATGAGACTAGACTAATTAGCACCGAGACTGGCTCATTAAGTGAGGCTAAAATAAACTAAAAAAAAGGGAAAACAGAACAAAGGGGTCGAGGCCCCTTTCTTTCAGGAAGAACCACGAGCAGGGGGGTTTTCTCGCCCAGCCCCCGTGACCCCAGCACCAAGAGAGAGAAGAAGAGAGAGAGATTGAGTGAGAGAGAGGGAGAAGGGGGCCGGCCGAGCACCACGACAGTGGCGGGGCCACATCGGCTACCGCCGATTTGCACACAGCCACGGCCCCGTCGCCCTAAACTCAAGAACAGCGAGAGACAGATCGTGGGTAAGCGGTGGGGGGCGCGATTCCAGCGACGGTCACGACTGAGGCCGGTGACAGTTGAGGGTGGTACCGATGACCACCAGGACAGCATGATCAGCAGCAAAACCGGGTCTGGGGCATGCTGATTCGGGTCTGTGTCGAGCTAGGGTTTCGATCGCAGCAATTGGGCGTCCGTTTAGGGCTAACTGGATCGAGGATTGAGATTTTCCAGCACTCAAAGTCGAGCCCCAAAAGCCCTTAGAGCGGGTCTTAAGCTAGGAGTCGAGGTGGGTGTTTCTCTCATCCTAAATTATAGCAATTTCAACGAATTTAACGATTTTAGGCAGTGCACGTTTAGATTCTGATATTGAATTAGTAATTGGAAGGCTTAGAGTTGAATTGAAGCAAACAATGGCGTTGAAACTATTATAGAGTTCATGCATGTGATTAATGCTGGATTTTACTAACCGGGTGATTTGAAGAATTGTAGGGCAAACCGGTATCATGTTTGAATGTCGCTGTTTAATCAGTTTAATATGTTCAATTTTCGTTGGTGGTTGATATGATACTATGCTTGTGAACATTGGTTTCGTGAATTAATTGATTGAAACTATTGTGGTATAGAACCGAGCTTGGTGGTTGGATAGTTTGAGGTGGAACTAATGAGAAATTGAGGTTCTTGTGGTCGTTGTTGTGTGAGGAAGGAGGCTAGGTTGTGATTACCGCAATCGTATGGATTGCGAGGCCATGTGTCACTTATTGGGCAGAATCTGCCAAGTCGTGCTATGAAGTGTGTGAATGTGCTAAGTGCGAACCCTTTTTCCTCCAATGTGTTGCGTGACACTATGTGACAAATTCTTGAAATTTTAGACGTCTTTTAAAAGAAGGGTCATTTAGAAAGCTTGTTTTCATGATTGCGAATGCTTTTGAATACTTACCAATTTCCTAATAGTTTATGAAGATGTTTGTACCCTAAAAGAAATCCTAAATCGTCGAACTATTTAGTGACTGACTCGATTGAATAATCGACAAGTTTAGGAAGTTTAAAAGAGAACTAAAAATGATTTCAAAAATGTTTTAAGGCATTGGTTTTTATATAACTTCTCCTTGTATTGAAAAGGATTTAAATGTCTTGAAAAAGGACATCTTAAGGTATTAATTATGAAATTTAGCTGATTTGTATGCTGATTTGTATGCTAGCTGCTTATTCAAGTTTCGATTGAGTTTCGAGTTGGGAGCTAGTAAAATTATTACAATTTTAAGAAGCATTTATGTTGAAAAATTATGAAGAAACTTTATTTGAATCATAAGCAAGCCAAGTATTCTAAGTTTTGAAGAGTAGTAAGCTGAGAATGCTTTAAAGTTTTAATTTGCTTAAGCACCCTTCTTTGAGTATAAAAAGAATTTCAAATGAACTAAAAATTGGGCAACTGAATGAGTTTATTATGAAACTTAATTTGAGTTATATGCTAGTTTGAATGAGTTTATTACTTTAAGTTTTAATAAGCTTTAATTACCAATCTAGTTTGATTATTACTCTATGTTTCAATAAGCTTTAATTATAAATCTAGTTTGAATTAAATGCTAACTAAGTACCTTAAGTTCTAAATGAGTTTCGATTTACAAGTTAGCAAACTTATTTCGTTTATAAGAAGTTTTAAGTTAAAAACGAAGTCGAGTTACGAGTTAGCAAACTTATTTCATTTATAAGAACTGTTAAGTTAAAAGCGAAGTCGATTGTTTTTAAGTTAAAATCGAAGTCGATTTACGAGTTAGCAAACTCATTACATTTACAAGAAACTTTTAAGTTAAAAAAAAGTCGATTTACGAGTTAGCAAACATATTACATTTATAAGAAGTTTTTAAGTTAAAAACAAAATCGATTTACGAGTTAGCAAACTTATTACGTTTATAAGAAGCTTTTAAGTTAAAAACGAAGTCGATTTATGAGCTAACAAACTTAGTACGTTTATAAGGAGTTTTTAAAGTTAAAAACGAATGAACTGTAAACATTTCGAAAGGTTATGGTCGTTTTGTTAAAAAGTAAGATTTTAGTGGAGTAAGCAACTGAAAAAGAGAAATGAAATATGTTTTAAAGGCTAAGAAAGTGCTAGGCAATTAGCCAGACCTTGAGGGTGGGAACTGGATGCAAAGATGGCATGAGCTGCTTCCCCCAAAGATAATGTTGGGAGCAGGACGCACAGATGGCGTGAGCTGTTCCTGGGAACTGGGCTCAAGATATGATTATCTTAGTGTGACCTATTCCCCAGATATATTATGATGTGTGATGCGTGATAAAACCTTAAGTGGAACTGGACTCGAGATATGACTATCTTAGTGTGAGCTGTTGCCCCACAGAGGACAATATCGAAGTCAGAGTTGCTCGGCTAGGACGCGTTTTTGCCAAAACGTTATGTACGTATACCCCAGGGATAAAGTGAGTTGTGAGCGATGATCCCACTTAGGGCGAGTGTAGATCTCCCCTAGCAAGCACAATGTGATGATTTTATGCTAAGAGCATTTTTCCTAATGAGTAAGAAAAGCAGTGGACGTTTTGCCATTTTAAGTATTTCAGAAAAGAAAGATTTTTAAGGGCCATTCTGAGGTCGTATTGAATAAGATTTGAAAATCTCGTAAGGATCATTAGAGGACCAGAATGAAAGAGATTCTCCTTTTAAAGAATGTGAGCGTCAAGAGGCTAAGTAGTGTATTTTCAAGAAAAGAAAGAAAGTTTACTTACAAGTTTTATGAATGCGATTCCAAGTATGGTTTAAAATAATTCTATTAAGGGAATATGGCTATATTTTAGTAAATCCTAGATCTTTTCAATTTTCAAAAGTGTATACCTTGCAAGAAAAAGCTCTTGTCAAGTCTTTTTACCAACACTAGTCTGGACCCGTGCTTTGCACGGTGCGTACTACGGTAGATAGTTGGTGTTTGTGTGTATATGTGTATGTGTTTATGTGTGTGTGTGTGTGTGTGTGTGTGTGTGTGTGTGTGTGTGTGTGTGTGTAGAGCGAGAGAGAGAATCAAAATAATATAGTAAAGCTCAACAGAAACTCAAATTTATTGAAAGATATAAGTAGATAGAAATTTCATGTACGACCGTTAAAACTCAATTATTAAAACAACAGATGATTGTAAAAGACATGATGTAAAGTATGATAGAGATTATAGGTAGTCCAAACATAACTAAAATCATGCTAAACGTCACCCATGTTTTGCACGGTGCGTACTACGGTAGATAGTTGGTGTTTGTGTGTGTAGGTGTTTTTGTGTGTGTGTGTGTGTGTGTATAGAGCGAGAGAGAGAATCAAAATAATATAGGAAAGTTCAACAGAAACTCAAATTTATTGAAAGATATAAGTAGAAAGCAATTTCATGTACAACCGTTAAAACTCAATAATTAAAACAACAGATGATTGTAAAAGATATGATGTAAAAACTTTTAGAAAGAATTATGAGTCTTGAAGAAGCTAACGTGATTTATAAACCATTCTTGCAACATATCATGAGTCACTTCGTTTTCTAAAGTGAGTTTGAAAACGTTTTAATCAATCCTTGTTGCCTACTCGTCTATGTGCCTGAATGCTTGCTAGTAGGAAAGTTTGCTCATTAAGGGCCTAGAAATGAGTTGAGTGGCTGGAATGAAGTTTAAGGATGGTAATCTTTCCTTAGGGACAATGATTGCCTAATATGATAGTAAAGTATAAATGCGTAATATGTGGCTATTTTTAGTATTATTGCCTGCAAATGGTTTTGGTTTTTAAGGAGTCGAAAAATACTCATCGAGTGTGTGGTTACTCATTCCATTACTATTTCCCCTTTTTCCCAGGCTTTCATTGTGACAGGTAGAAGACAATCTGCACATGCTTAGTTGGAATATTCCCCTGCTTCAAAAGGGTTCCATGTGTGTCATATAGAATTAGACTTATGAATTAACGATGTAATATAATGTCTCCTAGAGTTGTAAATGTTTGTAAATTAAGTGCTCTAGTTCATGTAATGCATATTGATTATGAGTCGCTCTGTATGGCATGCGAGCCAACCATCTTATTAGCCAGATGTCTTTTTAGCAAAAATTAGTTACATTTTGGGATGTAAACCCCAGTACTGTGGATGTGCGATCCGTTGAGTTGTATCCTTTTATTTCCTTCTTTATAATTGAATTTATATGGTTTTGGTGTGCTCCGAGCGAGAGTGACTCGTTGAGATATGGACTACGGCGTGTAGCCATCGAGCTTATTTAGAGTTCTTTACATTTCCGTCAATTGCAGGGATTTATTGTAAGGCTTTAGCCTAGGAAATGACCAGTTTTCAGGTACAACTTTATCCGTTTTGCCCTACAAGTTAAGTAGGAAGTAAGAAACCATAATGCTCCTAGCCTTAGGGGTTGGGATTGTTACAACAGACATCTCCATCCACCTTTGGCAAATAAAAGTGCTCTTTAAGGATAACAAAAGTTTTGTTGGTGCCAAAGTCACAAGCTAGACCACCACTAGTAACTCTTGGTCCCTTTGGAATTATAAGAGTTGGAACCAAACAATGACTCATGCTATCCTTTGCATAACCTTTGTCTATCAACTCATTGGTTTGTCACTGATGTGATTTAGTGTGTTGGGAATTAACAAGGTCACTTTGGTGATCTATCCCATGTATTGAAGGTGGTCCTCAAGGATGATCCTTTAGAAAAAAAAAATATGGAACTTAGGGATGGGGGCTTCGCTTTTTGGGTACAGGGTGCACTCAAAGTCGCTTTGCTTATGCTCTAACAAAAGTAAGGCGTTGATTTCCTTCTCATTATCAAGAGCTCTCTTAACCTATATTTCTCTCATTAGAAGGTCTCTCTTCTCATTTCCCATTCGGTTTAAGTTTTATGGACTTAATTATAGGGTAAAAGATCAAGGATAATCTTTTTCTTTTCAAGGTTGAGAGAATAGGCGTGCTTAAGGTCACCATACGTGTCATCCTTGACAACTTCATTAAACTCAAAGTGATCGTCCTTTTTAAAAGGTTCTTTTTGAGTTTGAGTGTGAATCTCCTGTTCTTCTTCAAGAGCCAAAGTCGGCTCTTTCATTTAAACTTATGTTTGGAAGCCCAGGGGGCATTTTCTTGGGGAATAAATAGGGAACCAACTTCCATCAAATTAAGAACTTCGTGAGGGATGCCAATTGCAACTTGGACTTTCTAATATGAGCTTTTTCCAAAATACAATTAGGAGTGATCCACATGAATTAACATAAGTTCATATTCATCAAAGAGTTATCCTTCATCCATTTCTAGATGAATCTCAATCACTTCTTGGTGTTTGGAAACTTCTTCTTTGCTTGGTCCTATCTCCAAAAAGGTCTCCTCGATGTCTCTCTCTTTAAACATGAAACAATGGGTATAACCCTTATCATATTTTTCATCCATATACCTCTTCAATTTGCTCCATGTTCTAATTTTAGATCTATCTTCCTCCACTCCTGCTTCCACAAGGTATATATACCAAGAGTAGGCATACATTTTGATCTTAGAGAGAGTTACCTTAAATCTCTCTTCATCGGAAAACCCATTTTCATCAATACACTCTTGAAGTGCATAAACCCACTCAAAGTAAAGAATTGGATGTAGTTCTCCTTTGAAATAAGGAATACCCCAGATAAGTGAAACTTTCCAAGGTTTGAGTTTAGGTAAGCGAATTGAATTTGATTAGAGATTTTTTTTAATGCATAGTTAAGGTTTCTTATGTAAGAAGCCATCTGTTTAGGACAAAGGTACATTATAGCTTTGTGTTTAGGTTTCAAGAAACAACATGAATTTGATCTAATACCAAATGCAGCATATCAATGTCTAGGCTATTTTAAAGCTTATTCACTCAGACATTAAAAGTCAGTGAATTGGACTTTGGTTTAGTGTAGCCTTTAAGAACGATTTTAGCTAGATTTAGTGCATAAACAGAGTTCAAAATAACACAAATATGACTTAGGTAAATGCAAAGCCACCACCAAGCTGAGAGATCCACCAATTTGATTAATGGCCAAGCCACCCTCAACCTATCTAAAGGGCCCCTTAACTCACCACCAAGGATGCTTGGGTAAAGAGATATGGGGTTGGAATCAAGAAAGCTACCTTTTCATTAATTCACTTTAACTTTTGATTGTATGCTCAATAAATTACAAACTTTGCAATTTATAAGGAAAAGGGTTTAACTCCTACTCAAATCAAAAGAGTGAGCATTAAACTAGTACACTTAAACTTTAAACATTAAAGCTAAAACATGTAGATAATTAAAAAAATATAAAAATACTATGCTTTATTTATTACTAGTTCAACCCCTTTGATGATTCATCTTTCATTATTAAATGCATGCTTATGCTTAGGCTTCCTAAGGGAGGAGGACTTGGAAAGACTTGGATGCTTTGAATTGAAGCTTAAGAGTGGATGAATCTCGTGGAGCATCAATGAAGAAAATTAATAGTTGAGTTGTGCCCGTTGGACTGCCCTCAAGAGCTATTTCAGAGTCACCACCAAAGTCTTTGGCAAACTACTAACTTTAGCATATCACTGAGTTTGACTTGCTCTTGGACATTGTTAAAGTCTTTGGACTAGCTTTGGCGAGCTCTTTGAAATAAACTATGGATTATTGTCAACGTTGTTGGGATTGACTTTGAAATGGCGATCGCTAAACTTTTCTTCCAATAGCAACTTTTCAAGCTAATAGCATAATATAACTTAGCCTTATTTTGACCAAGGACATAATTTCTTGGACCCATGGAGCCACATGTTCCACTTGTATTCTCTTATTTGCATAAAAGAGCTTGAGCAAAATAGGATAGACTTTTGTTTCAGCACCAAAGAGTTCTTTATAATTCATCTATTCCAAGGCATGCAAAAAACCAAATGTAGCTTTCATGAGGAAATATGAGTTAAGATGTAACACATGTAATTGTCTTTCTATCTATCAGTTTCTCAAAATATTCTTCATTACCTTCATGAGGATCTAGTGAGTGAGAGCTTTGACTAATTATCATAGAGGAGTTGGAGTTGGAGTTGGAGTTGGAATTTGAGTTGGAGCTAGTGAGTGAGAACTTTGTGAATTTCGAGCAGCCACTTCTACAATGGCAATTGTCAGAGAGGAGTTGGAGTTTTGAGAGGAGAAAGAAGAGAGAGAATAGAGTTAAGTTGAGAGAAAAATAAAAAGAGTTAATGTGCATGGGTAATCAATGAGATATGATAGGGTTTGACGGTTTCCAAAGCGTAAGGCACTGACACATGCAGAGTGTTGATAGGCTCAGCATCAGCCAGTTTTAGGAAAAAAAGAAGGGAAATGCTTAAAAGATTTCAAAGAGTTTTTTAACCTAATTTTCAAGAGATTTCAAGTCAATTCTCAAAATTCAATTTCTATTTTTGAGAAAAGAGACCTCAATTAATGAAGACTATTAATTAGTCTTCATCAATATGAGAATAGCCCATATTAGTATATGAGATGACTAAACTTTAACTACTTTGATATTGTCAAGGTTCTTAAAGTCAAGTGCCTTGAAAATCATTTTCCTTTCGATAAATAACATTGAGAGGAATTACTGCCCCCTAACTTATGCAGTTGGGTCAATCATTCTCAATTCCTTTAGAATAAAACAAAGGGATTTGTAAAGATATCAACTAATTGCATGTTAGTAGACACAAAGTCTAGAAGGACATCACCTTCAACATAATATCTGATGAAATGTTGTCTTACTTCTATTTTGCTTCGTCATGTAATGCTAAACTGGATTCTTAGGGATTTTGATAGCACTTTGATTTTCACACATGATAGGAATCTTCTTATAGTCAAATTGAAGGTCTCTGAGTTGTTGATTGATCCATAGTATTTGAGCACAACAATCTCCAATAGTAATATATTTAGCCTCTGTAGTGGATAACGTCATGGAATTCTACTTCTTATAATGCCATGATACAAAAGGCTATCTAAGAAATTGGCATGAGCCTAATGTAATCTTCTATCAACTTTGTAACCTGCATAGTCATTATTAGAGAGCCTTGCAAATTCAAGTTTACCACCTTGTGGATACCACATACCAAGATCCTTATTTCAAACAGATATTTGAATATTATTTCCATAGCCTTAAGGGAGATTCCTTCGGAGCTTATTAGAATCTTGCACATAAGCAAACACTAAACATGATGCTAGACCTACTTGTAGTTAAATATAATAATGAACTAGTCATGCCTTAATATGCTTTTTAGGGACTAGCTTATGTCTTAAGTCTAAGTCAAGCTTACAATTTGAATCCATTGGAGTCTTGGCATTCTTTGAGCTATCAAGTTTATATTTCTTTAGAAGTTCCTTGACATAATTTCCGTGGTTGATGAATATGCCATCTTAGTATTGCTTGATTTTTAGTCTAAAGAAGAAATTTAACTCTCCTATTATGCTTATCTTAAATTTCTTGCTTATAAGCTTATAGAATTCTTTACAAAAGGATTCATTAGTTGCACCAAATAATATCTAAATTACACATATTTCTATAAGCAAGAAATCTTTTCCCATTGTTTTAATAAACGAAGGCTTATCAATCTATTCTCTTTTAAAATCATTTCAAGTAAAAACTTGCTGAGCCTCTCATACCATGTTCTAGGAGCATGTTTTAATCCATAGAGGGGTTTGTGCAAACTTAAAAACATGGTTCGAACAATTCGAATTTTCAAAATCAAAGGGTTGTTCAACATAAACTTCTTCTTTATCCATTAGAAATGGACATTTCACATCCATTTGATATAACTGAATACCCATAATTGATACAAATGCAAGTAGCATCCTAATGACCTCTAATCTCGCAATAGGGGCAAAGGTCTGATCATAGTCAATTCCTTCTTTTTGATTGTAACCCTTGACCACCAGTCTAGTCTTGTTTCTGATCACATCACCAGACTCACCCAGCTTGTTTCTGAATACCCATTTAGTTTTAATAACTAGATTTTCTTAGGTCGTGGGATCAAGGACAAAATGTTAGTTTCTTTCAAACCGATTAAGTTCTTCTTACATAGCTAAGATCCAATCAGGGTCTTTCAGAGCTTCTAGAGGGTTCTTAGGTACTATAAGAGACATTGTTTCCTGCCTTGGCTCTTGTACATCTTCTTGCTTTGCTTCAAAGCTCTTAGTGTTTTCAACTTTAGGGGTCCTGATAATATCTTTTGATTGGTTCAAGATACATTGAGGTAGACTCTGAATTGTTGCTTCGTTGGATTTAGCTCTTCCTTTTTCTTCATCATCACGTCTACTGAGTTTGAGATCTTGGAATGAAGTTGAGTTGATGATCCCATCATTGTTTTCATTAAACACCACATGGATACTTTTTTCAACCATCTTGATTATCTTTTTGTATACTCTATGTGCTTTGATTTATTGCGAGTATCTAACGAAGATATTGTCATCACTTCATGCATCAAACTTTCTAAGATTTTCTTTTCTATTGTTGTCAATAAAGCACTTATGGTAAAAAGCTTTGAAGTATGAAATCATTGGCTTCTTTCCTTTGAGGAACTTATATAGATTCTTCTTAAGGATAGGTTTGATTAAGCATTTGTTGAGCATGTAATTGTTAGTTCTTACAGCCTTAGCGAGAAGCACTTTAGAAGATCATTTTCAACAACATTGTTATGGCCATGTCTTCTAAGGCACAATTTTTCCTTTCAACTACCCCACCATATTGTCTAGTCCTTGGTGGTAGGAAGTTATGTGATATTCCCATCTAATAACACAATCTAATAAATTCTCCTTTAAACTCAGTTCCATAATAACTTTTCACAACTGAATTGACAGTACTTGAGTGCTTTGCACCTATCTACAAGACTTAGCAGACACTATAAAAGTCTTTGTTTTATCCTTAAGGAAGAACACCAGGTGAACATGGAATAATTATCAACAACAACAAGCACATATTTACTGTCACCATTACTGCAGCATTTCTTCACGGTTATGCCATAGCGCACGACCAACCGTGCACTCTCCTAGGCCCTTTGCCCTGGCTATTCTGGCCATCGGAACTTCGTTGAACCTCTTTCCCACCTCAGCACTCGTCCCTATGGCCTTCCTCTCTATTAGAACTGGTGATGTCCTTATCTTCTCGGCCAAAACTCCTGAAAATAAGGAAAATCACTTCATGAGCAAAATATGGGCCAACAGAGGCAAATTTGACCCAATCTCACCAAGATTCAACACAAAAATAATGGGAAAAAAGGAGTCAAATACGGGATAAAATGAGGCTAAAATAGAGGTTTATATAAATGGGTGTGTGTGTGTGTATCTATGTGAACATACATATACCTATATACATATACATACATGCATATATATATATATATACACACACACACACACCACATCTATACCACACACACACGACAACACACACCACATATATATATCATATATATATTATTATATATTATATAACATATATAATATATATATATATTCTATATAACTATATATATATGTACACACACACATACCATGATATATATCCATATGTTATATATGTATATATGTATATATATGTATCCTGTCTACACACACACACACACACACACACATATAGTATAATATATATATATATATATATATATATATATATATATATACACACACATATACACATATACATATATATAAATATATATATATATATATATATATATACACACACATATACACATATACATATATATATATATATCTATATGTATGTATGTATGTTTGTGTTTGTGTGTGTCCATGGGGGGTGTGTGTGTATATAAATATACATGTGTGTGTGTGTGCGTGTGTACGGGCACACGCATGTGTTTGCGTATATGTGTATATATATCTATATGTACATATAAAA